>NW_026473369.1:0-10367 GCF_026875155.1 Cherax quadricarinatus | reverse complement strand
GTTGGGGGGTTTTTACTACTCTGTATGTATGTGTGTGTGTGTGTGCTCACCTATTTGTACTCACCTATTTGTGGTTGCAGGGGTCCAGTCTTAGCTCCTGACCCCGCCTCTTCACTGGTTGCTACTGGGTCCTCTCTCTTCCTGCTCCATGAGCTTTATCAAACCTCGAACTATGTATGGTTCCCTCCTCCACTACGTCACTTTCTAGGCTATTACACTACCTGACAACTCTATGACTGAAGAAATGCTTCCTAACATCCCTTTGACTCATCTGAGTCTTCAACTTCCAATTGTGACCTCTTGTTTCTGTGTCCCCTCCCTGGAACAACCTGTCTTTGTCCACCTTGTCTATTCCGCACAGTATTTTATATGTCGTTATCATGTCTCCCCTGACCCTCATCTCCTCCAGTGTCGTCAGGCCGATTTCCCTTAACCTTTCTTCATAGGACATTCCCCTTAGCTCTGGAACTAACCTTGTCGCAAACCTTTGCACTTTCTCTAATTTCTTGAAGTGCTTGATCAAGTGGGGTTCAAACAGGTGCTGCATACTCCAGTATGGGCCTGACGTACACGGTGTACAATGTCTTGAACACTTCCTTACTAAGGTATCGGAACGCTGTTCTCAGGTTTGTCAGGCGCCCATATGCTGCAGCAGTTATCTGGTTGATGTGTGCTTCCGGAGACATGCTCGGCGTTATACTCATCCCAAGATCTTTCTCCTTGAGTGAGGTTTGCAGTCTTTGGCCACCTAGCCTGTACTCCGTCTGCGGTCTTCTGTGCCCTTCCCCGATCTTCATTACTTTGCATTTGGCGGTGTTAAATTCGAGAAGCCAGTTGCTGGACCAGGTGTCCAGTCTGTCCAGGTCACTTTGTAGTCCTGCCTGATCCTCATCTGATTTAATTCTCCTCATTAACTTCACATCATCTGCGAACAGGGACACTTCTGAGTCTAACCCTTCCATCATGTCCTTCACATATACCAAAAATAGCACTGGTCCTAGGACCGACCTATGAGGGACCACGCTCGTCACAGGTGCCCACTGTGATACCTCATCACGTACAATGACTCGTTGTTGCCTCCCTGTCAGGTATTCTCTGATCCATTGCAGTGCCCTTCCTGTTATATGCGCCTGATCCTCTAGCCTCTGCACTAATCTCTTGTGAGAAACTGTGTCAAAGGCCTTCTTGCAGTCCAAAAAGATGCAGTCAACCCACCCCTCTCTCTCGTGTCTACTTCTGTTACTTTATGATAAAACTCCAGAAGGTTTGTGATACAGGATTTGCCTTCCATGAATCCGTGCTGGGTGGCGTTTATACTCCTGTTCCGTTCCAGGTGCTCCACCACTCTCCTCCTGATAATCTTCTCCATAACTTTGCATACTATACACGTCAGTGACACAGGTCTATAGTTTAGTGCCTCTTTTCTGTCTCCCTTTTTAAAAATTGGAACTACATTTGCCATCTTCCATACCTCAGGTAGTTGCCCAGTTTCTAGGGATGTGTTGAAGATTGTGTTAAGTGGCACACACATCATATCCGCTCCCTCTCTAAGGGACCCACGGGGAGATGTTGTGCGGTCCCAATAACTTTGAGGTATCGATGTCCCGTAGCAAGCTTCTTCCTCCTCTTCCATCTGTATGTATGTCGTTCCAACACTTGTTGGTATATTCCTTGCTGGTGTCCCCTCTGTTCTGTCCCCCAGAGGCCTTCTGTCTCCATGTAAATACTTCCTTAAGTCTCATTATTGGAGCCTACTCACATACTTCTTGATCGTTTCTTGTGAGGTACCCCACCTTCTTTCCTAGCCTCTATCACCTAGTCTTTGACTGTTGTCTTCCTCTATGTGGTATACAGCAGGTTTGGGTCAGACTAACTTTCGATGCTATGTCGTTCAGCTCATTTTTACTGTCGCTGGGCCTCCCTTCTTATCTGTGCATACTCGTTTATGGCCTCTTCTACTAATCTCCTTATTTTCCTGGGTCCTATGCTCCTGTACATTTTCATTCTCTTGGTGTACTTAGTTTTTGCCTCCCTACACCTTCGAGTAAACCAAGGACTCGCTTTGGTCTTCCTATATTTCTGTTTCCCTTGGGAACAAACCTTCTTTACCTCTGCCTTTGTTGTTACATATTCCCCAACATCTCGTTTTATGATTTTCTACCAGTTCTCGTTCACTAACCTATAAAGAGTAAGCAGTACAAGGATGAAAAATTCATGTTGCATAAATTCCATCGATGCTACCATACGTTGGTTTGACTGTAGAAGCGCTTGACTGGAACAATGCACGTTATCCGTTCGTGATAGAATGCTGCACTCTCTAGAAAGGCGTAGAATTAGCGGGAGATATGACTGAGGTGCATAAATGTAAAACAGGAATAAATAAAGGAGATATAAATAGCGTGCTAAAAATATTTAGCAATGGTTTTAAGCTGGAAAAATTCAGATTCAGGAAGAGTATAGGAAAGCACTGGTTTGGTAATAGAGATGTGGTTGAGTGGAACAAATTTCCGAGTACCGATATAGAAGCTAAGATGATGTGTAGTTTTAAAAATAGGTTCGATAAATACATGAGTGGGTATGGGCGGGTCAGAAGCCGTGCTCCTTCCTTAAGTGGAGGTGACCTGGACTGGTGTGAACCATTGGTTAAAGATCCTTTCCCACGGACCTGTCCCGCATGGGCCTGTAGGCATGCTTGCAAGTGTCCTTTTCCTTATGTCTTATGTTCTATCTTAGTAGCTGATGTATTGGACTTGGAGAGAGGGCAGAGGCAAGGCATGGATGAGTACAGGAAAGTTATTTGATAAAAGTTAGCACCAGGGCAGAGAATGTAGAGAGAGCCTCGAAGAGATCAGAAGAGGGGAGTTTGAAACTTTGTGAAAGTCGAAGAGGAATGAGGGCCGGATCAGTGGCCTTGTGTGCTGGAGCTGCGAGGCCAAAAGGTGCCAAAAACTCAACACACGGGTTATGACTTGGGAGCGGAAATGGGAATGCTACTGGAGCTGCTTACAAAGTAGGGGTGAGATGTGAATCCACTGGATAGGATGTGCAGGGCGTGTGAGGATGTGCGGATAATGGGGTTGGATGTTCAAGTAGTGGGTGAAAGGCTGTGGAGGTGTTAGGGAAATGGGAGAGATGGGGAGGCAGGGTGGATGTGCAAGTAGTCGGTAAAATGTGAAGCGGTAGGAAAGTTGCTTTTGTGGAAGGGTGCCCCAGGGGGGGAGAGTGTGAAAAATAGCGAAAAGTGTGCAAGTGGGGAGAAACGAAAAAAAAATAATTAGCGCGTGATAAGTTCGTAAACTTGGACTAATGTGATGAAATGTGGGGATATTGGGTCGTGGTTTCTGATGTAAAAGTGTGTTCTTGTTATTGATGATTTTGAAAAGTGTGGTTGGTTATTGTAAAAAAGTTTCTTTTCTATTCTTCAATGTAGAAATGATTTTCCGGTTCTCGGATGATAGAAAAGGGGGTTGGTCTTGATAAAATTGAAGCGTTGCTTTATGGCTCTCTGAAAATTGAAGCGTTGTTTAGGCTCTCAGATGATAGAAATGTGTATTTGGGTTTCTCTGGTATAGACTGGTTTTTTCCCGGGTTTCTTGATGATAGAAATGTGTGGGACGGGGTTTTGTTTTTAAAACTCGGGAACCCAGAACACACACACTTTTCATCAGAGAATAAAATCACACTTCTAAAGTGTATGTTCCTTGTCTCTATACCTAAGGGGTTTGGTCTGGTTCTCTGATGATAGACTTATGTGGTTGGTTCTTTTGATTGAAGGTGTGGTCTGGAACTCTAATGAAAAAAAGTCCGGGGCTTGTGATAGAGTGTGTGGTGTAGGACTCTGATACTGAAGTTTTTAGGCAGTGACATACAGATAAAAGTGTGTGGGGGCCGGGACTTCGTAATTTAATGTTTGGTTAGGCTTGATAAGAGAATTTTGTTGTCCTGGACCTGATGTTAGTGTTTCTGCGAGTCTGTGGTCTTTGTAAAGTTTATTTAAATTTCTTTCTAATTTTTTTAAAATTGAAAAAAAAACAAAGCAAGTTTAATTTGTCAGTTGAAATGCTTTAGCACCACCAATGAAAATTCCACACTTTTCCCAGAAAAATTCCCCTGATAATGGTTTTGTTTTTTTAAAAGTTAATCCTTTTCCTTGCATAGTCGAAGCATAATTTCTTTTTTACCAACTTATTAAAGTCTGAGCAAGAAACGAAAATGAATGCTCCGTCCCCTGCTCCCCTCATCCGTGGGAAGAGGGTAGGAGCATCATCAACCCCCACACAACGTCACATGCCCAATAATAACCCGTGCCATTTTCCTGAACAGGTGTAGTCTGTGTGAAGCTACCGACCCTGTATATTTGGTGTTTTCGTTAAAAGTTGTTTTTCCCCGAAGTGTAGCGTCAACACTGAATTATTATTGCTGTGACGGGCAACCAAACTGAGAAAATTTATGTGGGTTTCTTTTCCCCACTACCCCCGGTCTGTGAAAATAATAGTGTATTATGCAGAAAGAGTGGTGTGGGATCACATCTGTGATTAAAAGTGTAATATGCAGTTTGTGTGTTGTGATAGACCCCAAAATCCAGAAATAATTTTTCTTTATTGTAATGTTCTATTATGTATTTGTTTAAAAGTGGTCATGAGTATGATGCTTTATTTATCATGTTCCTAGCCCATATTGTGTGTGTGTGTGTGTGTGTGTGTGTGTGTGTGTGGGGGTGTGTGGGTCACTCACCTATTTGTGGTTGTGGGTTCACTCTTCCGGCTGTGTCAGCCTGACATGTATATTAAAGCTAGATGATTCTTCCTCTACCATTTTTGCCGTCTAAGTTGTTGCACTTCTGACTGCTGTAAGGTTAAAAGGATTTCTTAACATCCTCATCGTCTCCCAAACACTTCCCTGTCCCCCTTTTAAAATGCCCCCCAGTATTTTGAGTTCGTAATCACGTCACCAATGGTCCTTCTGTTTTTATATCGTTGATTTGATTTCTAGCCTCCTCATAAGTCTACCCGGAAAAATAATCAAAAATGAAATTTTTTCACTTTTTTTATAGCTCTTTAAATGCTTTTTCAAATTCGAGTTCCATATGGCTTAATACTACAGACGGTCTGGCTTCCCGTTTATGGGGGTCGTGTTTCCCTCCTGCTGGGTTCCTAAAAGCTTAAATTTTCCCAGTCTGTGTTTATGTGCTGATGTGTGCCTAGGCGAAATGCTTGGGACAATGTTCATCTCGCGTCTTCCTTTTAAGGAAATTTGCAGCCTTTGTTCGGGTCTCTTTCCCTCTTTTCCCTCAAGAGTGATTTCCCTTTCAAAATACAACTTCTACAAATGCTATAAAATTTACCCCTGTCTGTTTAAGAGTTACAAATTTTCCCCTTTCACCCACTACCAATATCTCATCATTTGTGTCTCTTCGCCTCCAGAGATAGGATAAGCGACCGTTTTTGTCCTCTTGAAATTTCTTTTCTTTCAAAAACTGATTGTTTTTTGTTTTCCGTTTTTTCAGATCAGCATATACTCTCCTTCCCCTTCCCGGGTTTTCCCGGGGTTTTTTGGGTTTTTGTGGTTGTGTGTGTGTGTGTGTGTGGTGTTTTGGGTGTGTGTGTGGTGTGTGTTGTGTGTGTGTGTTTGGGTGTGTTTTTTTTTTTATTTGCAAGTTTTTGCTGGGGTTTGGGGGAGGGGGAAGGAAGGAAAAAAGCTTATTCACTGTATGATCCTTTGAATACGATTTTTTTTAAAACGATATTGGAGTATAGCCCAAACAGAGAATCGTTGTTAAGATTAGTGAACCAAAAATCACACCCAACCCTTCCACCCACTTTCCCCATCCACCCATCAATCCTCCCAATCCATCCACCTCAATCCATCAAAAATTGATCCACCCACCATCATTTATCCCCTCCCCTCAACCACCCAACCACCTTCCCCCCATCAATCCATCTTTCCTTCACCCATTCCCCAACCCACCCCCCCAACCTCTTCTCTCTCTCTCTCTCTCTCTCTTCTTCTCTTCCCACACACAGGAGGAGCTTGGACTCGACCTTGAAACCCTCAACTAGGGGGAGTACAGGGGTCGTCGGGGGACTATGTAGACTCAAAAATTTCACTTTTTGCTTGTGTAAAGTTAAATGAGGGAATTAATCGGATGGGGATCGGGCCCATGATTCAAAGAGATTGGGAAGGCGGGAAAGCCTGTCCGCAAGGCCCCTTAAATTTTAACCCCCGCCAAATGCAAACCATGAAAAGGGGGGGAAGGGCAAAGAAGCCCCCAGCAGAGTATAGGCTGGTGGAAAAAGACTGCAAACCTCACTAAAGGGAAAAAGGATTTGGTGTGGTTAATACCGGCATTCCCCTGAGGCGACATCACCCCAGTAACTGTGCAGCTATGTGCCCCGGGGCAAACCGGAAATTTTGCTTTCCCGGTACCTCAGTAAGGAATCGTTTCAAGACTTGTACCCCTACGTCCGCCCATATGGAGTATCAGCACCTTTTTGGAACCCACCATGGTCGGGCAAGTCAAAAAATTAAAAAAGTGGATGTTTGCAACAAGGCCGTTCCAGAGAAAAGGGGGAAATGTCCTTCAAAGAAAAATTAAGGAAAATGGGCCCCTGGCGACACTGGAGGTAGGAGGGTTGGGAAGACATGAAAGACACATAAAATAGTGTAGGAATTGACAAAGGGGGACAGACAGGATGTTTTCCCGTGATGGGAACAGAAACAAGGGGTCAAAATTGGAAATTGAAGATCAGATGAGTCAAAGAGTTTTTTAGGAACATTTTTTAGCAGGGTTGTCAGGAAAAGGGGGAAAAGTCGGCAAGGGGTAGTGGGGAAGGGAAACCCAAGTAGTTTTAAAATGAGGGGTTTGATGAAAACACATGGAGCGGGAGAGAGAGGATTTAGCGATCAGTGAAGAGGGGGGGGACTGGAGCTATGCTCGAAATCTGAACCACAAATTGAGTAAAACACAAACACCACACAACCACACACACACAACACCACACACACCACACACACCCCCAACACAGTTGTGTATAAAGACAGCAAATGTAGTCCCAATTTTTAAAAAAAAGGGACAGCCCCGAACCCCAAAACTGCAGACCAGTGTCACTTTGGTTATAGTATTCAAAAATATGAGAAGATTATAGGAGAAGAGTGGTGGAGAGTATAACGGTGAGTTTATTATGCAACCAGCATGGTTTTGGGACGGGGAATCCTGTGTCACAAAACCCACTGGGTTCATGACAAGGTGATAGCAGTAAGACAAGAGAGGGGTGGGTTAAGATTGTGTCTTGGGGGAAGAAGGCTTTTTTACCAGCTTCACACAGAGATTGTGCATAAGTGGGGGTCAGGTAGGTATAACAGGAAGGGGACTGCAATGGATCGGGGAATGCCCGTCGGGGAAACATCGCGGTTGGTGCGTGACAAGGGGTCAGAATTGGCGCTTGACGGCGGGGTTCAGAGGGGGCAGTCCCCGGCCAATGCTGTTTCTGGTGGATGTGAACGAATTGATGGGAAAGGAAAAGACTCAGAAGTATCCCTGTTGGGGATAATATGAGTTTATGAGAAGAAATTTAATGGGGGCAAGGACAAGGCGAAAAATACAAAGGGATTGGAAGGGTGCAGGTCTGGTCCAGCAATGGTTTGGAGTTCAACCCCACCCAAATGAAGACTGAAGTTGGGGGAAGGGGAAAGATACCGCAGACGGAGTACAGTTAGGGGGCCAAGACTACAAACCCCACTAAGGGTGGTATAACACCCGGGGACATCACCGAGGCGCGCATCAACCAAAAAGCTGCTCAGAAAAGGGCGCCCAGCAAAACCTAAAATTAGCATTCGGCATTCAATAAGGTATGTTGGGACCCTGACACCGTGCGATTTGCTATATGAGTATGCAGCATCAGTTGGAACCCAGCCTGCAAACAGTGGAGATTTGAGAAAATTCAAAGGTTTGTAAAGCTAGTCCCGGAGTTAAGGGAATGTCCCACGGCCTATAGACACTGGGGACAGGAAGATAAGGGGGGTATGTAAAGACATATAAAATACTAAGAGGAATCGACAAGGTTGAAGAGACACGATTTTTACAAGTGGGACACGCAACAAGGGGTACAGTTGGAAGCTGAAGACTCAGATGAAATCACAGGGAGTTAGGAAAAATTTCTTCAGTCAAGTTGCCCGGAAGTGGAATGTTGGGAAGTAAGTAGTAGAGGCGGATCCATCAAAAGCTTTAAGAAAAGGGATGATAAAATTCATGGAGCAGGAAAAGTGGGCCTAGTAGCGACCAATGAATAGCAGGGCCGGAGCTGTGACTCGCCCCTGCAACCAAACTATTGAAAACTCTTTTCTCTCTCACGCATACGCAACAGAGTTACGAATAGCAAATTCGGTAAAATAAGGTTCGAACCCATGGGGAAATCAGTTTTAAAAAAAGCAATTTAAAATTTCGCATTCAGCATTACCGGTGATTCGTGAGCAGCAGTGTTAGTGCACACTAGGGCAGTGTAGCCCCCGGGCGTCCTCCCACTCGCTTGGCTGGAACTCTGAAACCTGTTCTCAAACAAGATTTGTAAATTTCTCTCTAAACGCCCACAAATTCTCTGATTCTTTCCTCCCCTGTCTGTTGTTGTTCTCTGTTCTCTCTGTCTGCCTCTCTGTTCTCTCTGTCTCTTCCCTTCCCCTTTTAGACATAAAATAAGTTTCATGCAAACTTTTAAAAGAGTGAAAGATTTGGGGCCAACACGAAAAACTGTTTTTAAAACGAGAGACAGTAAAGATCGTTTTCTTGAATGAAATTTTAAAGGAAAGAGTTTAATATATTGTTATCTGCCAATGAAACCCTTTAGAGAAAAAAATTAGTCCTAAGAAGCAGCTTTTATAAACATTCTGGACCTCGGTTCACCTTGTACTGGTGAGGCAAGTGATCAACGGAACCCGATAATAATTTGGGGTTTTAAAGAACGGGGTATGGGTAAAACGTAGAATTTAGAAAGCCGAGGTGGTGATAGTGTGTCTAGTACTTGCACATGGTAAAAAAAAATTTATCAGGCTTATTGTTTTGGGTAAAAACTGGAGGTGGGTAAATCTTCTGTTGGGGTAGAATTTTTAAAGGGGCCTGCCCGTTGGACCAAACTGGGATACTGTGGTTCTCCTTTCTTTGTTTTATTTTTATTATATTTTCCTTGTTCTATCACGCCCCCCTATATAATGTGGGCCCTTCCCCTTTCTTTTTCGTGTGACTTGTTAAAGGTCGGTCGGACCCCTTCTCGTGAAGGTTTATTGTGGATTGTTCCCGTCATGGACTGTGAAAATTTTTTTTTTTTCAAGAAATTTATTTTTTGGGTTTGCCCCGGAAGAAAATTTTCCCCTTCTTGTTTTGTTCCTCTTCCCCATTTTTTCTCTCTTTGTTACATTTTCCCGATCGTTAATTACTTTTTTCTCTCCTTTTTGGCCCTCATATTTCGCCCCCTTTGTAAACAAAGATCACAAAGGGACCTTTCCCTTTTTCCTGCCATAGCTTTCTTCAGAAAACCTTGCCATTTTTGGGCAGTTCCTTTACTGACTCTCTTATAATTTTTTTACTCCTGTTCTCCCCAGGTATCTCCACTTTGTATTGCAGGATCACTTGCTTTATTTTCTTTGCTGTTGCTGCTTCGCGGCCGGTGTGTGCTTTGTGTGTGTGGTGGGGGTGTGTGTGTGTGTGTATATACTCACCCAATTTTACTACTAATTGTGGTTGCAGGGGTCGAGACCAGCTCCTGGCCCACCTCTTCATGTCGTACTAGGTCCTCTCTCTCTCTGTTCCTGGCTTTGTATACCTCTTTTTAAAACTTGTTGGTTTTTCCCGCCCCCACTACTTCACTTTCTGGCTATTCACTTCCTGGAAGACTCTATGTGAAGAAATACTTCCAAAGTCCTGTGCTCGTCTGAGTCTTCAGTTCCCAAATTTTGACCCCTTGTTTTGTGCCCCCCTTTTGGAACATTTGTCCTGTCACCTTATTATTCCCCCCAGTATCTTGTATGTCGTTTTCATGTTCCCCTGACCCTTCTGTCCTCCCCGTGTTGTATTCCTATTTCCTAACCTTTTCCCCGTTGACATTCCCTGGTCTGGAAATAGCCATGTTTCAAACCTTGTACTTTTCTAATTCTTGACGTGCATGACCAGGTGTGGGTTCCCAAATGGTGCGATACTCCAGTATGGGCCCAACTACACGGTTTTTACAGTATCTTGAACGATTCCCTTTTAAAGGGATCGGCCTATTCTCGGTTTGCCAGGCGCCGTATTCTGCAGCAGTTTTTGGTTGATGTGTGCCTCCGGTGCGTGCTCGGTGTTATGGTCACCCCAAGATCTTTTTCCGAGTGAGGTCTGTAGG
>NW_026473368.1:0-10933 GCF_026875155.1 Cherax quadricarinatus | reverse complement strand
ATTTGACTGAGCAGCTAGTAACTATGCCTGGAAAGCATCATATCGCAACCACACCACCTACCTGAACCCTTAGGTCAGGTCATTCCAGTTTCAAAAAAAAAATAAATAAAAAGCCCACCTAAGTAATTTTCAGCTCCCTATGAAATCAGCCAAGCGAAAGTCAGGACGGAGACTTGAAATTGCCCAAATTATTAGGGAAATTCCATGTGTTAGGAAAAACTGAGTGATTTGTGATCACTTCCCCAAGCTCATCATTAACCTCAAGATTATTAATTAGTGTTTTCCC
This sequence comes from Cherax quadricarinatus, assembly GCF_026875155.1. Lineage (NCBI taxonomy): Eukaryota > Metazoa > Arthropoda > Malacostraca > Decapoda > Parastacidae > Cherax > Cherax quadricarinatus. The sequence goes on along the minus strand of NW_026473368.1, from coordinate 10,647 downwards.
TACTGCAAGAACCAAGTCAAGGAGGTTATTTCCACCTAGTTGGCTCTGTCACAAACTTTAACTGTTTTAAAAAACAATCCCTGGATCGTATCAAGAAAGTCACCCTGACTCTAAATTTCCTGTCTAATTGCTCCAGTCAATCTGTCTATAGTTGAATTATCCCATTAGCACAACATTTTTCGTATGAGATGCCCTTACAAATTTCGTCCCATATAAATTACTGCACTCCTATCAGATTTGGGCCCTGTAAATCACACCCAAAATTAGTTTTTCCTCGCCCTCGAGAAGCTTAACCAAACAGATTCAAGTGGCTGACGTCTTCTAATTTAATATCTTGTATAACACACAAATTTAAATTGTCCTCTGACATACATCCCGCTACTCCACCACCTTTCCTGTTGACCCTTTTCAGTGTGGATTAATTTATAGCCTTTATGTGCATTCAGAGGGCATCTCTCTATCTTTCAGATTGAGCCAGGTCCTCTTATAGGCAAATAATAATCTATGTCTCCTGCACTTGCAATTAATCTTAGCTCAATCTATCCTTAATTTTCTTACACTCCTGCTATTAGTATATAAACCCTAAAGCGAGCTAGTCCCTTGCTGCCCTCTTGCTGTCCCCTTTGTTTGCTGACTCCTGAATCTATTTTCCTTTATTTAATACTTCATGCCTGAATGCCTTTTATAACATTTACCGTTTTCCAACCCCAAGTGTTGCACTGCTTGATTGCCCACCACACCATACCTCTAAATCTTCCAATCAGTTTAAAATCATAGGCATTTCACCAATGGCCTTCTCAATCGAGTTCTGCAGTGCTACCACCCCAGCCCCAGAGAGATGTACCCCATCCCTTGCATACATATCATGTTTTCGCCATAAAAGTGTTCCAGTTGTCAATGAATGGATTGCATGTTCCTGCAGTATCTGGTCTAGCCAGCTAATTTACACCATGCCCCTAGACAAACCATTCATTTCCCTACTCCCTTCTAGGCAAGATGCCTACATATGATTGGGATCCCTCCCTTAGACTTAAAATGAAATCAATAGCTGAACCTTACTTATCTAGCAGCTCTTCTCTCCTACCCTTCCCAATATCATTTCCACCACACTGAGACAGATAATGGGGCTTGCTCCCATTACCTGACATGAATATTTAAATCCAGCCTGTTTGACAATGTCCTCAGACACCAGCTCCAGGAAACACACCTCTATCTCTCATCGTTCTTATTCCTAATTACAAAAAGCCAAGTCAATGTATCTTACCTGAAGTCACCAACCACAAGAATCGCTTACTCATTAGCAGGGCAAAGTAGTAAACCCATACCTTCACTGGCCACTGAAAGTACATTCAATCCTGAAGAACAAGAAGGCGATTTTCCTAACTTCAGATTCTTCACTCTTAACTTCCTAACTCTGATGCGCCTTCCTTACAGTGAACTACTCGCCACTTGTCGCAGGTGCTTGGGCTGCCACCTCAAACATCTGGTAGCCCGTTGCTGCCACCCCAACTACAGACCTCCACACAGCGAGTAGAACAGATCATCCTCGCTGCTAGAAGCCTCATTCCCCCACACTCCAGCCACCTCACACTCTCTCCCAGACCCATTGAGGGTGGACCTTCACCCTCCTAATCTCCTCCTGGAGAAGCAAGACCTCCTCCTTCAACTCTCCAACCCCAATTTTTTTAAAACACTGCTGAAGCAGCCATGCTTTGTAACCTGTCCACACTAATCCCCAAGGCAGCCAGGTCTGTGACCTCACGTGACGACTGACCACCAAACTTTTACCAGTTCAAAACCACTTAACCCCTAAATTTTTTTGTTATGCCATTATTGAAGTTTTGAGACTACCAAAATATGGCTGGAAAAAGGATACAATTGAAGAATTAATAAATGTAAATAACAAAGCCACATTTAATAAACCATACTAACTTAAAGAAAAGTAAGTGCATGCTTGCACATATATACAAATAAATCATACAGTGGAATTCATCATTCCTAACCACAACATTCATAGACAGAACTCTTTAACCTACCTAACTCTCAAATTTTTCATCCAGTACAACCTCTAAGTTAACCTCCCAAGAAGATTTTATTAAGCTACTGCTTTAAGTGCAAATGTGTGCTATAATGTGGGAATTCTAGCACACATGAAACTGCTAAAGCAAAATATCCAAACTCTTTCCTCAAAAAAGAGAGCAAAAATTACCTCGAACTCGTCAAAAGCAGATATTTACTAATTCAAAACCACACAAGCTCATGGCAGTGCAAGCAAACAGTAAATTTGTGAATATCTTCAAGCAATAATAAGATGGTGATTGTGACAATATCAATAAGATGAGAGATGTGTTTTGACACCACCACTCCACATAAAAACCCCTTGAAAATGCTATTTGGGGAGGTATTTACTTTCCATAAAACAAACCAACTCAGAGCCAGTCTATAAACCAGCCTCAGTCAAGAATGTTCTCTTTAGCAGTGATATCACTAGCATAATTTCACCAGCAGAACTGTACATGAAATCTTACCTCTGTTATTAGAATTAGTAGTTGAGCTGAGGACCCTCACCTTCATGCTTGTTTCCCCCCCTTCTGGCCACTGGCTGCCTCGTTTTGCTGCTGGTGGTAGCCCTCATTACTTCTTCTTTCGGTCTTTTGCAGACGCTTTAATAATCCTTGGTACAGGCCCTAGGTCTACCCCTCTTGATCTTTGATGTTTTTTTCTGAACTGGTTTCTCAGTCATTATGTACGTCCAGCTGAGCATAAGAATGACCACCCCCTACCACGGAGAGGAGACTCGTTGTCCCCAAGGAACCGACGAGGGTTGTACTGTGGTCTTCGTTGTTGAAAACTTGGCGTACAGGTTACAGGTGACGGACGCACTGAGAGGAAAAGTCGCCTTGGCGGTTACCCTGACCCCCATCCTGTGGAGATACTCTCACTCCAGTCACTATATAGTAACTTTTTAAAAATGAAAGCTTCACCAAGGGAAGGTTTTCCCCCAGGGTTCCCCAAATTTAGCAACAGGTCCAGACTGGGGTCTGGGGAAGAATTACAACGAAAACGGGGCCAAGGGGTATTCAAAAACAAGTTTCCTGGATCATCTAGAACCATAAAATGAAATTTTTGATTAAAAATTTTAAATAAAGTGCAAAATGTTCATAAAATTACAAAAAAAACCCAAAAAAATGGTTACAATTAAAAAGACAGTCAAGAAATTTTCCCCTTTTTGTAAAAGATTCAACTAAAAACAGATATCTAAATGATATGAAATATAAAATCCCCCCAATTTTTTAAATTGACCCAAATTCATGCACTAAAAATACCCTAAAACTGCCAGTATATTATTTAACCTTCTTGAAGAGAAACTTCTTTTTTTTAAAATATAATCCAGCTTCAATTTATGCGTAATTTTCTGAAGTTGTAACCATTATCAAGCTGGGTGCGTTAGATTAGGAGCACAAATATATAGCAGCAAAAAGAATATAAAGCCTCTGAAGGAAAAAAATTTTAAAAACTACCTCTCAATGCCCCTTATCAATCTCTCAAGTCAACGGGGGAAAATTTAAACAAAAAATGTTATGAAAAGAATTCTAAATACAAAGTTAATATCAACTTTTAAAAGATTTGCATTTATAGCAGAACCCCATATAACACACCAGTTAAATGCACTTCAGTAAAAAGAAAAGAACTTTGGCAGTAAGGAAAAAAACACTATTCGGTAAACCCAAAAATTATGGTCATTATTCCCCCGTATGTTTTACTTTTCACAGAACACCTAAAACAATTTATAATTTTTTAATGTACATCATAAATTAATGCAAACCCATGAAAATTTTAATGAAAACCCATGAAAAATTTTTAAATGAAAATCCATGAGAATTCCATTTAAATTGTATATTCAGTAAACTTCAATTTAAACCCCTTTAAAACTGCCCAAAGTAATCTACGTTTTTTCAAATTTGAAAGTAGAAAAAAAAAAGAGATCTTTTCTTTTTTAATTTGAAAACTTTTTAAAAAAACTTTGTTTTCATTTTTTTTTTGTCATTTTAAAAATTGTAAAAACGTGATCTACTTTTGGAGCATAGCAGTAAACATGATTGTTGGACATTTTAAGGGTAATAAAATGAAAGAATGTGAAATTGACAAAGAGTTAAACAAAGTAAAAGCTATAGTATTAAATTTGTATTAGAAAAGTCTAATATGTAACAGACAATAGATCTTTAATATTGTGGAGTTAAAAATAAATTCCCCACTGAAAGTTTACCATGCTGTTATAGGGGAGATAAACTTAAAATTTATTACTTTAATGTTTTTTCCCCCCACTTTAACAAATTACATTGAGTCTGAGTTTATAAAATGAACAAATGTACTAAAAGATATTTTTATTTTTCCTTTTTGAAAAAAAATTTTCCCAAAAAACCAAACAAAATCAACATTTATAATTTTTGGGTAAAAAACAATAAGGCAGACCCTTTAAAATAACTGCATTACAACAGTTTAATTTCAAAAATATACAATTTGGAGACAAACAGAAAAAAGACAAATTTGTATTTCTAAAGGGTTTGGGGAAGGGGGGAAAACCACACACATTAGCCCAAACCAGTTTTGAATTACAATCTTTCCCCTTGTAAGGTTCACAAGGCAAGGGAGTTACGGGGATTACCTACTTCAGAAGAACTGATGTGTTATGTCTTTTAACGTTAACAAAAAAGCTCCTTTTTCTTTTTTTTAAAAATATTCAAAAAGTTTCCCCAAAGTTTTAAAATTTGAAGGCTGTAATTCATCAAGAAATCATCCCTGGTACTTTTTTTTTTTTTCTGTACTTTTTACATATTTTCTACTGCCTAGAGACTTATTTGGGGTTATATTCCGAATCAAATAAGACTAGAATGGGGTAAAATTAACTGAAACTTACAATTTTTGGGGGTGTTGAAAGTTGGCAAAAAATATCACTTATTTTGGAACAGAAGAATAAAAGCTCCCGCAATATTTGATTTTACAATTTTTGACACCAAGTTTTGATTTTTTTTTTGCCTTTTTTAATTTTTTTAATTGTTTTTAACCCCTTTAAAAAGTCCCCAAAAATATATATCTTTTTTCAAAATCTGAAAGTATGTAAAAAAATGAGATCTTTTTTTTTTTTTTACATTTAAAATGGGGGTTTTAAAAAAACTTTTATCTAATTTTTTTTTTTTTTTATATTGAAAAAAATTTTAAAAAAAAAAGTAGATCTACGTTGGAGCACTTAATCTGAACGTCGATTGTTTGGACGTTTTTAAAGGGGTTTAAAGTGTTGTGTGTTTAAAAGGTATTTTTGCACTTCAAACATAGGAAAAGTTACCCCAAAAATTGCCCCCTTGGAAAACGGGACTTTTTTTTTTTTTTTTTTTTTTTTTTTTTTTCTATTATGTTTTTTTCAAGGCTATGTAAATAAATCTTATAATATTAGAATTGTTTCGGGGTAAAAACTTCTCAAAAAAGAAATTAGTCACATTGTTGACTTTACTAGGTTATCTTGGGTTAAATTACTTTGTGCTTTATCTGAATTTATGTTAAATATAAATTGTAAAAATTTGGAATGAGTAAGTCATCTTTGTGCAACTTGACACACTGTTTTTTTGGTAGGGAAGCTGGGGTGGAACAAAAGCTTTTAGTTCATAGTTTATTTTTGTATCAGGGGGAATATTGTCAGACACAGTCATCACTTGTGTAGTTAACTGACATATTATGTGGAACCCGCAGGCATAATGTTTTTTTAAAGTATGAACAATAAAACCCAAAGGTTTTGCTGGGTCAAAATATTTGGGAAGTGGGAGATTTGTGGTATGAAAAATCATCATACCAGGGTTGGCACAGATTAAGATTGAAAGATACAGTTAAAAATAATTGCAAAATTTACGAAAAATAACAAGGCCATGACTAATTTTTTTAGAACTAACAAAAACATACTCTGCAATACTTTCCAGTCTTTTAGTTGAAGGGAACCTACTTTAAAACCTTTAACGTGTCAACGTATTAGACACAATTTTTTGTACCCCAAATGTTCCATCTACAATATATTTTTGGTACATTTTAACGACATGAGGAAGGGGTAGTTCGAAGTGTCCCTGTTTGCAGATGACGTGAAGTTTTAAAGAGAAGAATTAAACAGAACGGGACCAGACAGGGTTTTACAAAGAGACCTGGGCAGCGGATGCTTGGGCCGAAAGGCTCCTAGAATTTTAAACCCCCCCAAATGCAAAATCTGAAATCGGAGGAGGCAAAGAAGACTGCAGACAGAGTAAAAGGGAGGGGGCCAAAGGGGTGCAAACTCACTCAAAGGGGAAAGACAAAATGAGTATAATACCCAGAACATCCCAGAAACAAATATTAACCAGATAACTGCTGCGGATATGGGCGCTTGGCAAAACCGAGGGAAAAGCGTTCCGGGCCCCAGTAAGGAAAAAGTCAAGACTTTAACACTGTGTACTAGGCCCTTTCTAAGTACGCAGCCACCCGTTTTGGGAACCCGCCTGGTCAAAACTCAAAAATTAGAGAAGTGAAAGGTGAAAGGGTTCTGACAAACTGGAAGACAGGGGGTCAGGGAAAAACATGAAAACGACATACAAAATACTGCAGGGAAAATAGACAAGGTGGACAGACAGGATGTTCAGAGAGGGGACACAGAAAAAGGGGAAAATTGAACTGAAGATAGATGGTCAAAGGGTGTTAGGAAGATTTCCCAGTCACAGGTAATTAAAAGGGGAATAGTTTGGCAACGTGTAGGGAGGCAGGAATATACAAAATTTTTTTTAAGAAAAGGGTTATGATAAAAGCCGTGGAGGGGAGGGGGACCTAGTAGCGGTGTGAAGGGCGGGGCCGGGAGTGAGTCTCGCCCCCGAAACCCAAAATTAGGGAAAAACAATTAGGGATACAATTCGAGAGACAACTCTTTAGGTTTTCCAACGTTTATAAATTTGAAAGTTTTAAGGCAGCAGTGTTAAAACATTGTATTAGGTTTAACTACCAATGATGACGGTTTGTACTGCTTTAAATTAACCCTAGAAAAAGTTAAAAAAATAAACCAAAAGCTGTTTTTCCCAAACCCCAGCTTCCCTAAAAAAAAACGGGTTTGTGCAAGTTGCCCACAAATGACTTATTCTTTCCCAAAGTTATTACAATTTCCGATACTAACAGAGGAAATTCAGCCACAAAACTATAAGTATTTTTAACCCCGGGAAAAACCAAGAAAGTAAATTGAATTATTCCATGTTTTGAGGGTGTTTACATTGAAATAATTGTAATTAATAATATTATATCTCCAAGGGGAAGGGGAACAGAATTTTTCCTCCGTAAGCCATGGTGTATAAGGGGAACAAAAATGCCAGAAGCAAGGAGCTGTAACCCCTTCTCCTGTATACATTACATTAGGTCCCCCTGCCTCGGGGGATCTGGGGGTTTGGGATGAAAAAAAAAAATTTAAATTATTATAAGTAATTGTAATAAGTTTTGGGGATATTAATCTAAAAAAAACTAATTTAAAAGTACTTTTACATAAAATAGTAAAAAAAAGAAATAAACGTTTACAATATACAGTAACCTTTATATTCATGGATTTTTTTGTATGTTTTGGTTATTGCACTACTAAAAACTGCGGCACAATTTTTTACAACACTTGTAAAAATTAACTTAATTTTTCGGTTCTGTTTTTGAGAGGGGAAAAAAATTTCCCCCTCAAGCTGCTGCCTTGTGTGGGTCAGCCCCATTGTGTCGCAGGTGAAGCCCCTACCACCCCCCCTGCCACCCCTGACACTCCACCACCCCCAAATTTCACCTTTGTTCTGTTTGTAAAAGAAACCAGTTTTTTTTTTTTTTTTTTTTTTTTTTTTTACACAGGGTTTGACTGTTGGTTAAGGCCCCTTTGTTTATTGAAAAAGCTATTTGCAGGTAAGGATTCCTAATTTTTATTGACAAGCTAAGAGCTGTTACCTGCATCAGCTCATTTGAAAGCATTTTTATTTGTTATGAAACATAAAAAGTAGGGAACAGGATGAATTTGGGGCCCATCTGGGGCCAGCATTTTCATCTGATCAACGGGACTATCCCCGTTTCACCCATAATGCTGTACGAATGTTTTCCCGCTCTTAAAACTAGCTGTTTTTGTGAATTTTTTTTTTGACTTTAATTGCCATATTTTTTTTATTTTGCCAAGAATCATGGCACCCAAATAGGCATCGATGTTGTTTTAAAGCGGGAGAAAAGTTGTAAACGTTTAAGTTTTTTGAGTTTACAAAGACAACAGAGATATTATACAAAGGAACCCATGGCCTTCAGGCATCAGTTTGTACAATTAAAAAAGAATGGGGAAAAAATACAAATTTTTGTGATAATGATTGACTGATTGACTGACTTTTTTGACCCCACACGAGTGACTGACAAAGTTAACCTTTTTCCGAAGAGGACCCTGACAAATCTAGAAGCTGTCTCTGAAAAAAGTGTTAGAGCACTGATGCCTTACCTCGTTGTATAATTCTGCAGGGAAAAAAAGCCCCGAAATCCATTAAGAATTTATGCTACTTTCAAAAATCTTGATTCAGTAAAAAGTTTCCTCTACCATCCACCTCGCCAGTAGGGCCCCAAACATAACTCTCCACAATCTTCCAATCAACAAACACCAGCACCTACAATTTAAGGGACGAAAAAACTTTATTTCTGTTTTCATTGTGCTTGACAGTAAAACATAAACATCAGACAATGAACTATAATTACATGTTCATTTTATTCTGTAAAATCCGGAGGTCTAAAAAAAAAAGTTTGGGTCTTTTGGGGCTCCCAGAAAATAACCCCATTTTTCCTAAGTTCTTCTGTTTATCTAAAGATTTTTTCCAAAAAAAAAGGCATTTTCAGGAAAAAATGATACCCTGTAATATAAAAGGTCTACTGTAATTTTATAACTTTGTAAAGTCAATTAAGTGACTTATTTCTATAAAAATTTTTGTAATGTTACAAGTATTCTTGTACTAGCCTTAAAGATCAAAATTTTAAAAAAAAAATAAATTATATATGGATGGGTTTTAGGTATCTGTGGAGAAAAAAAAAAAGTTTCCATAGGGCAAAAAAAGGAATATACAAGAGTAAATTTGGGTACCCAAAACTTATAGTTTGTGAAACAGGGTTGTGAATAACACAGAAAGGAGGAGGCGGGGTAGTGGAGATGCTGTTCTAAGGGCAATGTGGGTGTAAAATATTATCAGGTCACCTGAAAGTTCTGATTTTAGAAAAATGCCCCCCCACCATCATGAAATATTTATAAACCCCCGCAACACACCAAATAATTTTTGGTCCATCAATGAAAAGGGTTTCTGGGCCCCCCTTTGGGCCACCGTCACCAAACCACAAAACACAGTTTTTAAAAAAAAAACTCATCTTTTTCCCAAAAAAAAAATAAACTTGGTTTTTCACAACTTTTAGCAAATCCTGTTAGTATTAAATTTTAAATTTTTTTTTTAAAAGAAGGTTTTAAACCCCTGGGGCAAAAATAAAATTTTCAAAAAATTCAAATGTTTACCCTTCTTTTTCATTTTTAAAAAAAATTTTAAATTTTTTTGTTTTTACAACCTTTTTTTACAAAATTTATTAATTGAGAAAATTTTTTTTTTAAATTTTAATTTTACCCCAAGTTTTTGGGTTTTTTTTAAAAAATTTTAAATTTTTTTTTTTAAAAAATAAGAAACGGGGATTTTAATTTTCTTTGCAAATAATTAACTTGGAAAATTTTCAAAATTCTTTTAAAAAAAATTTTTAAACCCTTTTGGGGGTTTGGCCTATATATTTTCCCCCTTTTTAAAAATAAAAACAGGCCCTTTTAAACTTGAAAAAAGCTGGGGGCCCACAAATATGAAAAAGGGTTTAATTGTGGTCAGTTTTTGGGCGCAGTAAAAAAAAATCCCGCGCCAAAACTGGGAAGAGAAAAAAAAAAAAAATTTGACGTGTTTTTGGAATTAAAAAAAATTTGCAAAAATGTTATTTTCGTTTTGGGTATTTATTGTTTTATTTTTTTTTTTGTTTTTCTTTTTTTGGTCCGTTTTATGAAGGAAGACATTTTTTCAGAAATTGAGATGATTTTTACTGGTTTGCAATGAAAAGGACCTTGAAATTTAGCTCAAAGTAGCAGAAAAATTTCGATTTTTTCCAAGTTTTAAAAGTAAACAAATCTGCCAAGTGCCAAAACACGTCAAATGGTGGTCTAAATTCTTTTTACAAGTGCGTGATTTATTTATACCCTTTTAAATAATGCAGTAATTTTTTCGAACAGTAAATCTTTTATTTTTGAAAAAAATTTTAAAAAATTTTAAATGGAAAGCCAAAAAAAATATAAAAGGGGCCTGGGATATGACTAAGAAAGAAACTTGTATTTTAGTGCCAGGAATGTCTTTTCTGTTTATTCGGACCCTATTCGGAAATTGGATCTTTTGAAATTTTTTGGAAATTGGCAAAAATTGCTAATTCTGACCACTTCATTCGAAGTTGAAATCCATAAATGGGTGGTTTCTTTTTACTCATTATAGAAAAAAAAGGAGTTCTAGCAAAATAGTTTGGTTTTTGTCACTAGTAAAATGGAATTGGCCGAAAATAGGGCTCAAAGTGGGCAAAATCACCGACGCG
>NW_026473367.1:0-10000 GCF_026875155.1 Cherax quadricarinatus | reverse complement strand
TTTAAACGTATAGAGAACATTTTAGAAGGAATTTTAATTTTTTAATGAGTTCTTTGCTAATTGACCAGTTATACGTATTCGGCACGACACACGCACCTGGGAAACTTACAGACCTCCTGAAAAAAGTAAACGATGGTTCCACTATCTTAAATGCTCCACCAACATCAAGGCATGGCACAACTTGCTACTTTTTGGCAATGTTGCTTAGCTGTGCCGGAAAGAAGGGGAAAGAGGCTAGCCTCCCAAAGATAAATAATCCTTAAGAGATTTTCCTAGAGTTGATAACCTCATTCGCCTTCCCGTCAACACAAAAAAGGAGAGGCAGAACCCCACTCACTTACTGACAGTGAAAAAGTCTGAGTCCAAGTGAGCAAGAAAATTGAAGAGGGCAACCAGGGGGGGCAATCAGAATTTATTACCAGTGAAGTCGTTGTCCCGGGATGTGACATGGTGAAGACTTAGAGGAAAAGCACCCTGCAGGGGAAAACCAGTGGCACCAACGTTCCCCCCTGTCCCCCATGGAACCATTGATTGGGGGGAAAAATCAGCTTTTAAAAAGAAATTAATGGTTCCATCTGGCTTGCGGGGGGAGTTACAGGGAAATAAGGCCACGCTTTTAAAAGGGGAAAGGGTTTTAATCAGTTTTTGGGGGGAAATTGCAGAGACCCGTTTTCAGAGATCAAAGGTTCGTCAAAAATTTCCTTGGGGGTCTGTTCCTGATTAAAATTAGACCTTTTTTTTTTTGGTGCACATTTGTGCATTTAAAAAGAAGGTGGAGGATTTCGGCCATTGCAGTAGGAACACGTTTACGCCGCCTCGTAAAAAAGCGCTGTCCGAAGTATTCGTGCCAGGCAGCCATGATGCTTAAACCAAACCAGTTTGGGCTTTGGGGTCTTCAAGGAAGTAAAGCAGCGGTTAGCAAAAGGGTGTTTTTTAAAACAACCTGCCTGAGGACAATGCAGGGTAAAATTAGAATTCAAGAATGCGTTCAATCCCCCTGAAAAGGGGGGTGGTTTAGCAGCAGTACAAGAACATTTCCTGGTCTCTTCCCTTTTTTTTCAGCTGGGTATAGAAAAGGGAATCAATGCTTTCTTTGGAGAGCATGAAATCACATATCGGGGGTTTTCCAACAAGGGAATCCTTTGCACCTTTTCCCTCTTCTGTATGCTTAGGGAAAAAATTCAGATGACCGGGGAGCTAAATTTTCTGGTTCCTGGATGATGGCACCTGAGGTAAAAGGAAACCCCTCCTAATGCCCTTACACAGGTAATGAAAAGGGGACGGGAAAAGGGTCTCGTCCTGAATCCATCCAAAAAGTGAAATCTCTCAGTCAGTCAACAAGTGATAAATGCAGTAGATAAAAAACTACGGGCAGCAGTCATCCCCCCACAAATGGTCTTGCTAGGAGCCCTTGGGAAGCAATCCCTTTGCACAATTTCGGGAAGAATTGGAAAGGGTTTAAAGGAGAATGGAACAAAAATAGGCAATCTGGACCCCCACGTCCCTTGTACTTCTCAAAAAAGTGCTGAGTTCCCCAGGTTGAAATATTTCCAAAGATGGCACCTTCATTGATAACCCTATACTGCCGAATATGACAGTATTTGAGGCAGTTTTTTTACAAAAGTATGAACCTTACTCTAAAAAGACGGGAGGGGAAACAAGTACACTTCCAGTCAGATGGAGGCATTGGTGTCCGCAAGTCACACAGATTGCGTTACCGTTTTTTTTTTCCTCGGTTTGCATCCAGGGCTTGTAGGCGTTTCTCCCTGAACATTTAGGACAAGATGGAGTACGGAAAAAAAATTCATTGACGGAGCAAATCTGGGTAATCTAAGGGGCTCAGAAACCAGACCTGCTCCCCCCAACACTACAAACAAAACGCACTGGGATGGTCCAATAGTGGGAAAAAATAGCCCCAACATTTTTCGAAGTTCAGGGAAGGGTAGTCCCCCCTCTGCAGTGGGCCCCATGCTGGGACTTTCTGTTGGCTGTTCCACTCCCGCCTTGGCAACGCTCCCCACAGACCCTCCGATCGGTGTTGCCCTTCGACTTGCCGCCCTATTCTCCCCGAACACAGGTGTATTCGTGGCTGAAGCGCGCCGTTGGGTACCATGGTTTGTGGCCCTAAAACCAGGGAAGTTGCAGACTGAGGAGGTTAATAACATTATCAAAAGGGCCTCAAACGTGGATCCCCCGCAGTAAGGGCCCCCAACTAGCAGATCTGATGGCGCCAGAGCGTCAGTGGTATCACCCCCAAGCCCGGCGATGGGAAGCGGTGGTGTGGGCTATCTGTGCATCTACCTTGGCTGATACCCATCTCCAAACACCCGGGAGGAAGGAGGGGAGTGCAGCTTTAGGGGTCCCAAAAAGTCTAGAAAATTGGAGAACTTGCCATCATTATAGTTTTTCCCATAGGCTCAGGCCCCTTTGGGTATGGGGAAGAGTGCTTAAATTCTTAAGGAGCTGGGGGGAAAAGATCTCAGGGGAACTAGGGGTCCCGGGCAGTGTTTTTGTTCCAGCGGCTCAGTGGGCTGTTCAAGGGGTTTTAAAGCCTGCTGTATTTTGGGCAACGCCCAAATCTGAGGAGCTGGTGAGATTTTGCCCTTTAATCGGTGTTTAAAACCGTAAACAAAATGTTCCCTATTGCCCCTTTATGTAACAATGATCTCTTAAATTTTTGTACCTTTTTTTGTAAAAAATATTTATTGGTTTAAAAAATATATACTAAAAGATGGGGTGGTAGGGAAGTGGAAATTCAAAAGGCTTCGGAAGAAAAACCAAAAATTCTTCCTTGACCTTTTTTACACTTCTCCCGGGGTATGGGGGCCCCCAATTTACACCCGGGTGGCCCCACTATATATTTATATATATATATAATATATAATTATATATATTTTTTATATATATTTATATTTTTATTTTTATATATATTTAGTAGTTTGTATATTTGTCGTGGCCCAATATGTTTTAAAAAGGTCATTTTGCAAGAACTATTTAAAAAATTTTTCCTTTCTAAAAAATTCTCTTATACGTTTAAAAATTTTTTTTTTTTATTAATGTTGATGTAAAAAATTATAAATTTTTCACCAAAAGGAATTAGAAAATTGCCTAACTTTTTTAACAGGGCAATTTATTTTACCCCCCAAAATCATATATTTTTAAATTTGTTTTCAGTAATTTAATACTAAAACAAACACTTGAAATTATTTTTTTTGTTGGTTCAGAATGATTTTGGCGAAAAATTATTGCATAACAAAATTTTAATTGTCCTATATGCAAGATGGCGTTTTTATTTAAGCCAAAATCGCAAGTTCTGCCTATTTGGGAGACATTATATATTATATAAATATTTTATATTATATTTATATATATTATATATATATATATATATTTTTAAAATTTATATTTTTATTTAATGCTTTTTTTACGTAAACTATTTTTTGCTATGCATAAAAGACCAAAATTTAAAATTTTAGTGCTATTGGAATAGTCATCGGCGTCTTTACCCCGCCTCCAAGCTTATTAAAAATTTAAAGACGGGCATAGAAAACTAAATGTTTTTACATATATAAATATGAAAGAGAAACCCCCGGGTTTTCAAAGGGGAAAAAACCAGTATCGTGACCCGTCACTTACATTTCAGCTGGAAGGAGAAAGGTTGGGAAGCCCTCGTAGGTGTATAGAGACTGCCCCGCGAGGTTTGTCTTGAGTGGGAGGTGGAGGATCGAAAACCCTTCCCCCACCCTTCAATTTTTATACACTGGTTAACATACAAGGGCTTACTACTACTACTACTAATAATAATAAAAATAATAATAATAATATTAATAATAATAATTAATAATAATAATAAATATAATTATAATAATAATTAATAACAGCAATGTTAGTCTTGCAATTTTTCTCTTTCAGGTCTTTCTTAAAACGTCATAAACAGCAATACCACATCACTCATCTCCGAAAAATGAGAATTTTTATTGGTAAAAGCCTCGTTTCTTTCCTACATACCTTCACCTGAGCCTCACTCTTTTCATAAGTTCGATTTACAGCTATCAACAACTGACCCACTACTCCAGACATAAACACATCTGACCCACTACTCCAGACATAAACACATCTGACCCACTACTCCAGACATAAAAACAACTGACCCATACTCCGACATAAACACAACTGACCCCTACTCCATGACATAAACACAATGACCCCTACTCCAGACATAAACACAACTGACCCATTACTCCAGACATAAACACAACTGACCCACTACTCCAGACATAAACACAACTGACCCACTACTCCAGATATAAACACAACTGACCCACTACTCCAGACATAACACAACTGACACCTACTCCTTTACATTTCCCAGCACCAGCCGCATCGCTCCCCTACCACTATACGTATTTCTTTTCCAAAGTTATAAAGCGCCACAAACATCAAAGTATTAAGAATTTTAGGGTTTTTACACGCAGATATTAAAAGTTGTGTGAAGTTGAGGCGAAGCTCAGTGACTTCTTGGATGTTTTTTTTTCCTCTAAATGTGGACTTTTTCAGTAGTTCAAATATTTTAACCCTAAATATTGTTAGTACGCAGTTATTTAAGGCCACACACACACACACACCACACACACACACACACACACACACACACACACACACACCCCAAAACACACACACACACAACACACAAAACACAAACACAAACACACACACACACACACACACACACACAAAACACACAAACACACACACACACACACACACACACACACACCACACACACGCACACACACACCCCGGTAACTAAACACACATAAACACACCATAGACAGATTTAAGGATAGTATGACAGGGCGCACGAGGCTACGAGAGAGTAAGACCCATCAGTTAAGAGGCTGCGTCAAGGACTTAGAATCTTTCCGTTTTCCACAAACTTGGTGAGCACATCAACACAATTAGCAGATAAAAACGCCAATGAACTCACGGGCGTAAATAGATCTATATTAAGATGTAGTGAAATCAAAGACCATGCACAGTTTAAAGAAGGGTTATGACAATGCAGTGGAGACCAGGAAGCATTAATGCTAGTTGATAGTCTTAGGAGGCTAGAACAACAGTTGTGAATCGATCCCTTCAATACTAAATTTTGATGAGCAATTCTCTTTCTCTATCTCTCCCTTTTTCTGTCGCTTTATCTTCGTGTAAATGTTCCTGATTTAGGTGTGTGGGCAGGGTCTGCCGTCCTAGTTGTTCACCCTACCCTTTCCCGTTTTTTTACCAAAGGAAGAAATCTGATTTTTTTATCTCGAAAAGACTTCGAAAATATGGATTGGCCAGTAAATTCTTCTTCCGTGCTTGTCTGTCATGATGTGCTTGAGAACCCTGCCCTTTGACATCAGGTCCATGTCTACTGCATGAAGGTATTTATCTGAAGGAGAATGCTGGCGAGTAAGTGGTGGTGGTGTGGTGGTTTGGAGGGGGGGTCTTGAGTTGATGTGTTGGGGGTAGGGCAGGAGGTGTGTGGTGGCAGGGGTAGGGGGGAAAAGCAGCCAACCCTATATATCCATCTGTGAATCACGGGTCGGACACACACGAGGCACCCAGCCACCGGGAATGCATCTCAAAGAAAGACCATAATTCAAATGATGGAACCCTGGCACTCGCTGCGGGGGGAGGACAAGAAGCCCCGCCGAACAATACCTTGGGAACTCCACCATCTCAAGCCGATGCCATCTTTCTTCATTTATGCAGACCATTCTAAATTTCTCCCTTCCCTAACACCTTCCTGGACCCAATTTCCCCTCTGGCTCCCCCCTCCTCCCCCAGTTTCAACGGGCCTTTTGGGTCTCCGAAAGGTACAGGAAATTTCCCTCACTAAGTATTAATTCTTCGGCATGACGCTCGGGGAACCATGATTAAGTTGGAGAATAACGCGCTTGTCTCAGCTGTGTTCGTTTTGGCCTCGTTTTGACTTTGATGTTTCGATCTGATATTTATAGTTTCTCGATACATTGGATGATGTTTTGCGGTGCTGTTGCTGCGCTAGAGCGCCGGCCAGGTGCCTCCTATCAGGTGGTAATCATTTGATTTTATGGTCCTTTTTATAACAGCAGATAAAAAGCTATTGCACTCGGCCGGGCTTTCGAATAGATTCTTGTCTTCCGAAGGCCAAGGGTTAGTTTCCGAGACCCGCAAACAGTGGCAACGACATGGACATGAGGAGATAAGCCATAATCGTAGTAACGTCGAACCTAAAGTGTCTACGCTATTAAGAATACAAGCGTTGCTGGAGACCCCCTCCGGCGCATTCTACCCCTCATCATCATCACCAGCAGTAGAGGCAGAGGAAGCTGAAACACTAGATAAGATAACCAACACACGACATTCGTTTCAACGACCATAACACTAACGATGAAGAAGCATTTATTAATTACGAATTGTATTAAATTGTCTATGATATGTTTTAACAGGTGCCTCTACATAAATAGTGTTCCTCCTCAAAATCGTTGGAACGTGATAAAGCAACACTGCCGTAGGCCTAGTTGTCTGTGCTGAGTAGGTGCTAGACACACCCACACACAAACACACGGGCGCCTGGCAAGCCTAAGAACAGCTGAGTCTCGACCCTGCAACCAGAAATAGGTGAGTACAAATAGGTGAGTACGCACACACACACACACACACACACACACACACACACACACACACACCTAAGAACAGCATTCCGACATCTTAATAAGGAGTCATTCAGGACCCTATACACTGTGTAATTTTCCCGCCCATGTTGGAGTATGCAGCGCCAGTTTGGAACCATCCCTAGCCAAGTATGTAAGGAAGCTAGAGAAATTTGCAAAGGTTTGCAACAGGACTAGTCCGGAGTTAAGGGGTATGTCTACGAGGAGGAGACTAAGGGAAATCGACCTGACGACACTGGAAGACAGAAGAGATAGGGGAGATATGATAACGACATATAAAATTACTGAGAGGAATCGACTGGTGGACGGGAGACAGGATGTTCCAGAGATGGGACACAGCAACAAGGGGTCACAGTTGGAAGTTGAAGACTCGGATGAACCACGGGATGTTAGGAAGTATTTCTTCAGTCACAGAGTTGTCAGGAAGTGGAATAGTCTGGGAAGTGCTATTTTGGGAGGCAGGAGCCATACATAGCTTAAAGGAGAGGTATGATAAAGCTCATTCAGCGGGAAAAAAGTGACCGAGTAGCGATCAGTGAAGAGGCGGGTCCCGGAGCTGTAACTCGACTCTGCAACCACAAATAGGCGAGAACACACCACATACATACACGGGGGCCCGGAGCTTTGACTTGACACATGCAACCATTTAAATTTGGTGAGTACACACACACTCCCCCTAATGCAGCTCACCAAACCCATTTTTTAAAAAAAAAGGGAAAAGAGTTAATTTTAATACCCCTACTTAAACTTTTCATTTTTTACAACGTTCTCCCATATCCTTTTCAATCCAAATTTATCCAGCTTAAATCTATTATTTTTAAATTTTTTTTTTTTTGGGTAGATATTTTATGAGTTTATTGGTTTCCCCTATTTTTACGTCTAGTATCCAATATCTAAATTCAAATCATATGCCCCTCCTTCATTTCTTTTTAAGAGAGTTAAGGAACACGTCTCTAAATCCTTGTTATAGAAAATTGTTCCTGGTAAGGAGAATAAACATTGCTTTTCTTCCTGTTTTTTTTTTTCTATTCATTTGTCTCTTTCAATATAGAGAGGAGACTAGCTCAGTATAATTTAAATGCGTCTCGAACATTGCTGTCCCATGACGGCCCCGAAAACGAAGTGATTGGTAATGATAAGATACGAAGAGAGAGAGAGAGAAAATCAAATGAAGAAATGAAATTACTGGCCTATAGATGACTCCAACTTCATCCTCCTGTCCCATATTTGTATGTTTAATAACAAGAAAAAGGTTTTCAAATGAATGATGTTGGTAACAGCTCTTAATGTGTAAACAGAGTTAGGAACCCTTAACTTAACATTGTAAATCCCTGTGTAGAGAGAGAGAATGAGAGAGATAGATAGAGAGAGAGAGAGAGAGAGAGAGAGAGAGAGAGAGAGAGAGAGAGAGAGAGAGAAGAGAGAGAGAGAGAGAGAGAGAGAGAGAGTAGGGGGGTAGGGAGAGAGTAATTTGCCATCATTCCCTCTGGGTCCGTTTAATCCCGTGGTTATACCTCGGCCGTCGTGGATAATGGGGGAACGGGTTAGGGGAAAAAAAAAGAGAGCAATTAAAAATAACAGATCCCTTGATGACTTTGAAACTTGTGGAAGGATGACAGAAGAGTTGATTTCCCTTGTGTTTTACGGAAGGGGATGCTCACTTTGAGGGACGGGGTCTCATATCCCTTGAGTTTTTCCTTCTTATAACCTATGGAGAAGAAAAAAAATCTATACGGAAGGGGAGGGGGGGGGGGCAACTTTCTTTGTTTATTGTCAAAACGGGACTCACACTTTCGTGTCACGCCACTTGTGGCCTTAAAGAGGATAGGTGTAATAGAGGGACTCGCTATATCGAAGGATGGGAATAGGAAGGAGGCCGTTATAGGGAGGGATGGGTATTAGGATAGAGTAGAAAGAAAATTAATCTTCTCACTTGGGAGAGTGAACTTGCTTCGTTACTGAAGGAGATATGTACGAAAAAATAATACCAGAAGCAGTCCAGTTAACTAAACACTCTCACAGACACCAGGAGAATCGGAAGTGGAATCGGCAATGCAAATGTACAATAAAATCGGCAAGAAAACATTGATAATAATAAAGCAATAGAAACTGAAATCTCAAGATATTTTGGCCAACATACGAGACAAGGGAAGATAGGAACGAGGAAATCTTTGAATATAACTGGAAAGGATATTTTGAGTGCGGAAGAAAAATTGGGATTAGAATTGCTAGGAGGATTGGAGTGGGAGTCTTCAGATAAAGTCAAGAGATTGCAATATGGATTGGAAACGAGGAAAAAAGGATTTGATACTATAAGGATATCTGAAAGAGTGTTATATGATTTTCGATATGAATTTACACACACACACACCACACACACACACACACACACACACACACACACACACACACACACACACACACACACACACACACACACATATGTATACATATTATATATAATATATTTATATATATATATATATATATATATATATATATATAAATAAGACAGAGAGATAGACAGATAAATAGATGATCGTGAACAAGCGATGCAAAATGTAAAACAACCACAGGGGGAGCTGAATGATAGCTCTAGGCCGTTCGTGTTGCAATCAACACATCATCAGGACCTTGCAATATATGCAGATTGAGTAGGAAGTCCAAGCAGATTGTTCCCCTGGGCTAATCTGCAATAACTTCCTACTTATTTCTGCAACATTGCAAGCTCCTGGTGATGTGCTGATTGCAACAGGAAAGGCCTAAAGCTATCATTTCAACTCTCCCTGTGTGTGTGTGTGTGTGTGTGTGTGTGGTGTGTGTGTGATGTGTGTGTGTGTGTGATGTGGTGTGTGCGTGTGCGTGTGCGTGTTGCGTGTGCGTGTGCGTGTGCTTGTGTTACTATGCTTACACTTCAACAGCGCGTCAAGCTTCCAGTACGATTTGTCTCCACCCACTTATATCTAATATGCTGTCACTTGACTGCTGGATGCCGAAGTCTTATCTCTCAAAACCTTCTTCCCTCCAACTGGGAAATTTCCGTAGCTCCTCCCATCCTCTTCAGCAATCTATCTTCCTTCATCCTTTCTAAATGACCAAACCATTACAACAAGTTCTACACCGCTTCCACATTTATCTGAAACACATGTTCAGTGTCTTCACTACTATATTTTAATGAATTTAACTTTGAATCACTCCACCGTATAAAAGAATGCATAGCTATTGTGTGGGGAATGTTTTAAATTTTAATATTACCTCAAAGGTAAACATTGAAACAACCATTTACATATGTGATTTCCCTA
>NW_026473366.1:0-11667 GCF_026875155.1 Cherax quadricarinatus | reverse complement strand
TTTTTCCCTTCTGGGTCGCCCGCTTTCAAGGACACTTCTTTGCTTTTTTTTTCGGCCTCAGGAGAACTATTTCTCATTCAATGGACTTGCAAATTATGGAGAGAATGTCACTCATTTATCTTTAACCTCTCTTAATATTCTCTGATTAGTCAGGGCCAGCTATTTGCTGTACTTAATGTTCCTTCAAGGTATGAGGGACTCCTGAATCAGAGAATTGGAAGTACCTCCTACTTTCCGATGAATCAAACATTACTGCCTCGTGTTCCTCATTCCCCGGACACTGTCTGACCCCTACGAGTTTAGCGCTTCCCATAGCCATAAAAATTATATTAATTATTTAATGCAGTACGTCTTGATCATAAAAACTAATAACCTGAAGAACGTATTGGCTGTAGACAAACATTGGTGTTGGTACAAGAACGTGATAATAGCTGCATTAAGTTCAGAGGCAAAGTAATATGCATTCTATAAAAGAGTGAGATCTCTAGTTGTCCTGTCATTCTAGAAACAACTAATTAGAATCAGTTGACTTTTGAAGAATATTTATACATCAGGTGTTCCAGGAAAACTTGTGTGGGCGCCCCAAGTAAATAATACTAGTAGCATTACGGAAGGAAGGTGTGATGGCTAGTTCCTGGTACCCTGGATCGATCCCCCACACTTCCTGGATACTGCATATCATCAACACTGTCCACACCTCCAGGATACTGCATGTCATCAGCACTGACCACACCTCCAGGATACTGCATATCATCAACACTGTCCACACCTCCAGGATACTGCATGTCATCAACACTGTCCACACTTCCTGGATACTGCATATCATCAACACTGTCCACACCTCCAGGATACTGCATGTCATCAACACTGACCACACCTCTAGGATACTGCATATCATCAGTACTGACCACACCTCCGGAATACTGCATATCATCAATACTGACCACACTTCCGGGATACTGCATATTCATTCACACTGTCCACACCTCCAGGATACTGCATGTCATCAAACACTGACCACACCTCTAGATACTGCATATCACATACTGACCACACACACCCGGAATACTGCATACACAATACTGACCACACCCAGATAACACCTATCATTTTTACGTTGACCACACCTTCACACAGAAATGTTTCCCCTCTCAGCATTATCGATTCATCACTTTGCGCACACACACACACAGACACAACACATACAAACCCACACACACCACACACACACACACTACACACACACACTCACACACACACACACACAACACACACACACAAAGAAACAAGAGGATCAACAATTGGAAGTTGAAGACCAGATAAGTCAAGAGATGTTAGGAAGTATTTCTTCACCATAGAATTTCAGCAGTGGAATAGCCTACAAAGGACGTAGTGGAGACGGGAACCAACTCAACATAGTTTTAAGACGAGGTTTGATAAAGCTCATGGAGAAGGGAGAAGATGACCTAGTAGCAATCAGTGAAGAGGCGGGCCAGGAGCTACGAATCGACCCTGCAAACCACATAAATGAATACACACACACACCCAACACCGAGCACGTCTCCGAGGCACACATCAACCCGATAACTGCTGCAGCATATGGGCGCCTGGCAAACCGAGAATAGCGTTCCGATACTTAGTAAGGAATCGTTCAAGACACTGTAAACTGTGTAAAGTCAGCTCATACCGTAGTATGCAGCACCAGTTTGGAACCCACACCCGGTCACGCAGTTTCAAGAAATTATGATAAAGTAACAAAGGTAAGCAACAAGGCTAGTTTCGGAGCTCAGGGAAATTCCTACGAAGAAAGGTTGAGGGAAATCGACTGGACGACACTGGAGATAGGTGGGTCAGGGGAACACGATAACGACATACAAAATACTAAGCGTGGAATAGTTAGTGGACAGAGACAGGATGTTCCAAGAGGGGACACAGAAACAAAGGGTCACAATTGTAAGCTGAAGCTCAGACGAGTCTCAGGGATTTACGAAGTATTTCTTCAGTCATAATCGTCAGGAAGTGGGAAAGCCTAGAAAGTGATGTTGTTGGAGGCAGAACCACACATAGCTTTAAGACGAGGTATGACAAAGCTCAGGAAGTAGCGAAAGAGAGAGGACCCTAGCAGAGATCAGTGAGAGACTGAGTCTCGACCCTGCAAGCAAACCAACAATTAGGTGACCACACAACACCCGCACACAACACACACACAAACCAACACACACACACACACACACACACACACACACACACACACAAACACACACACACACACAACACATACACACCACAACAAGACTAGTCCCAGAGCTAAGAGGTACGTCCTACGAGAGGTTAAGGGAATCACCCTGACGACACTAGAGGACAGGAGAGATAGGGGGACATGTAACGAACATCAAAAAACTGAGAGGAATTGACAAGGTTGAACAAGACAGGAATGTTTTCCAGATATTGGACACAGTAACAAGGGGACACAGTTTGAAGTTTGAAGACACAGATAATCACAGGGATGTTAGAAGTATTTCTCAGCCACAGAGTAGTCAGTAAGTGGAATAATTTGGGAAGAGATGTAGTGAGGCAGGATCCATATTGGACATAGCATAAGCAGAGTAAGATAAAGCTCTCGGCTCAGGGAGTAGTGACCTATAGCGATCATTGAAAGGCGGGGGCCAGGAGCTCGACTCGACCCCCGCAACCTCAACTAGGTGATAATAACTAGGTGAGTACCCACACACAACACACACACACACACACACACACACACACCCAACACACACATACACACACACACCCAACACACACACACACAACACACACATACACACCACACAAACACACACACACCCACACACACCACACACACACACACACACCACACACACACACACTACACACACACACACATTCCCACACACACACACACACACACCGAGAGGAAAACAACCAGGAAGGACCATTAATCAGGCTAAGGAAGGAGGAAGACAACAAGAAATGGCCGTTGAAGATGTGAGGAACTCAACTTGAGATTCAAAGAATGTTTCACAGAGGAGACAGAAGGGCTCCAGAAAAGACGGATAGGTGAGGTACACCACCAAGTGCTGGACCCAGTACACACAACCGAGGAATGAAGTAAGAGGCTTTCTTAAGTGAGCTATAATACCTCAAAGGTAATGGGGCAATGGGGCCGGATAAACACTCTCCGTGGGTCCTGAGGCGAGGGAGCAGAGGTGCTATGTGTACCCTTAACAACAATATTCAATACATCTATCGCAACAGGTAGATTGCCTGAGGCTGAAGACAGGCAAATGTAAGTCCCCAGTTTTTAAAAAGGGAGACATACAATGAAGCGCTAAACTACAGACCCAAGTGTCAACTGACATATAAGTAGTATTCAACGACATGGAAAGATTATCAGAGAAAGTGGTAACACCTAGAAAGGTATGAATCTCTCAACAGCAGACCAACATGGTTTCGGGACGGGAAATCTATGTCACAAACATACTGTGTCTATGACAGTGTGACAGCATTAAGACCAATAGAAAGAGGGTGGGGTGGATTACATTTTCTTGGGCTGTAAAAGTGTTTTAACAGTTCCAACACAAGAGATTAGTTGCAGACAAACTGGAGACCAGGCAGGATAACAGGAAGGCACTACAACGGATTCAGGGAAATGCTTTGTCAGGAAGAAGCAGCGGTCGGTACGAGGTCTAGGTGTCATGAGTGGCGCCTGCGACCCATCTGTTCCCACAGGGGGTCAGTCCCTATACCAGTGCTGTTTCTGGTATTTGTAACGACATTACGGAAGGCATAGACTCAGAAGTGTCCCTGCTTGCAGATGAGTGAAGTTGATGAAAAGAATTCATTCGATGAAGACCAGGCGGAAATTACAAGGGATCTGGACAGCTGCAGACCTGGTCCAGCAATTGGCTCCATGAGTTCAACCCCCACCAAGTGCAAAGGTCATGAAGATTGGGAAGGGCCCAAAGAGACCGCAGACGGATTACAGTCCCAGGGGCCAGAGCCTACAAACCTCACAAGGAAAAACATCTTGGGGTGATAAAGCACCAGCAATCTTCTCCTGAGGCACACATCATCCAAATAACTGCTGCAGCATATGGGCGCCTAGCAAACCTCAGAACAGCATTCCGACATCTTAATAAGGAATCGTTCAGGATCCTGTACACCGTGTAAAGTTAGCCCATATAGGAGTATCGGCACCAGTTAGAACCCACACCTAGCAAGCAAGTAAAGAAAATAGAGAAAGTGCAAGGTTTACATCAAGACTAGTCCCAGAGCTAAGTGGTGTGTCCTACGAGGAGAGGTTAAGGAAATCGAACCTGCGACACTGGAGGACAGGAGAGATGGGGGGACATTGATAACGCCATACAAAATACTGGAGAGGACTTGACAAGGGGACAAATATAAGGATTGTTCCAGAGATGGGACACAGCAACAAGGGGAAACAGCTGGGAAGTAGAAGACACAGATGAATCACAGCATGTTAGGAATATATCTTCAATCCCACAGAGTAGACAGGAAGTGACTGTTTGGAAAGCGATGTAGTGAGGCAGAGCCATACATAGCTTTAAGCAGAAGGTAATGATAAAGCTCACGCTCAGGAGAGTGACCTAGTAGCGACCAGTGAAGAAGCGGGGGGCCCAGGGCTAGGACCTCGACCCCTGCATACCTCAATAGGTGAGTAACATACACTACTACTACTACTACTACTACTACTACCACTACCACCACTGTTATCTACTGACAAGAGCCCTGGACATGTACGTAATTAAGAGTCATCTTGTACTCAGTATTGGATACATGTACATTGTATATTTTTCGGAGTGCATATATATTATACATACTCACGAAATCGTAATGAAACGATTGCAAACAAACGCATACCACGGGTAGGGGTTTGATCGCCGCGTCAGAGAGCTCAAAACTCCAGACCGTACGCGTTAGCCACTGGAACCAGCTAGCCACAATAAGATTCGTCAACTAGGTAAATTCTACACCAAAGAGAAAGGTTAGCATAGGTCACCACTGAACCACAAAATGACAAAGTTTTACGACAATCTCCACTTAACCGTGGCCGTGACGAAACTCTAGCTCAAGTCCCTCAAAGCCGGTAACATAACACACGAAATCGAATGACAACGATGGCAACACACCCAACCACGGTGGGGTTTGATCCCGCGGTCAGAGAGTCTCAAAACTCCAGACCGTCCACGTTAGAGCCACTGGACCAGCTACCACATAAGATTCGTCCAACTAGGTAATATTTCCACACCATAGGAAGTTTGCATAGGCATCCACGGAGACGAAATAAATGCAAGTTTTCCAGCTGGTCCAGCTGGTCCAGTGGCTTCGGACGTCTTGGAGTTAGAAACGCTCTGACCGCGGAATCAAACCCCACCCGTGGTATGATATGTAGTACATGTAGATTTACTACATGTGATATAACAAATTACAGTTTTTGGGAAATTTGAGTGAATGCTGGAGTTTTTGAATTAAACCAGTGTGAAGTAAGGTGGTTGGGGATTTTCAATGCTAAAGTGGTTAAAAAAGTTATTGGAGGAGTAGTAGGTAAATGTTGGGGGCCAGGGGTAATGAATAGGGGAGCTTTAATTGAGCTATGCGAAGAAAGAAATTTAGTAATAAGTAATAATATTTTATGAAAAAGAGGAATAAAATAATATACAAGGTATGAGTGTAGACACGTAAAGACAGTATTTGTTAGATTTATGTGTTTTGGTGGAACAAGGTATGATGGTAGGGGCTCCAGGATGTACATGTTTATAGAGGGGCAACCTGATATATATCAGATCATTATTTAGTTGTAGCTACAGTAAGAGTATGAGTAGATGGGAAAAGAGGAAGTGCAACAACAAGAAAAGGTAAAGTGAAAAACTAAGGAGGAAGGAAGTTCGGGTGAGATAATAAAGCGACTTTGGTAGAAAGGTGGGCTAGTGTCAAAGATGAGTAGTGGTGTGGGAGGTTGAAAGATTGTTGAATAGTTTTAAAAATGCAGTATTAGAATGTTGGGGCAGAAAGCTTGTGGTTATTAGGAGGTGGGGGCAGAGTAAAGAGGAGTGATTGTTGGAATGAAGAATAAAGGGTGTGAGAAAAAGAGAAAAAGTTACCTTATGAGAAGGTTTTTACAAGCATAAGTGTTATAAGAAGAGCAAGTATGATGGAAGAGTAAAAGAAAGTATAGAGAGTGGTGAGAGAGTGCAAAAAGGAGAGCAGATGATAGAGTGGGAGAGCACTGTCAAAAATTTTAATGAAAATAAGAAAACATTTGGAGCGATTTAAACAAGTTTAAGAAAGCTAGGAAAGTAAGGATTTGTCAGTTTAAAAAACAGAGTAGGGAGTTAGTAAGCTGGGGCGAGGAGTATAAGGTAGATGGCGAGAATATTATGAGGAACTTTTAAATGTTGAAGGAAGAAACGGAGCGTTAATTTCATGCACTGGCCGGAGGTATACCATCATTTCGGAGTGAAGAAGACAGAAGTAAGTGTGGGGAGGTCCTGCGGCATTAGCGTAGAATGAACGGGGGTAAAGCAGCTGAACTGAATGGATCAAATGACAGAAAAGTTTAAAAGCAGGGGGGATATAGTGTTTGGGAGATGGTTGGTACTTTTGGTTTTTAATAATGGATGAAAGAGGGAAGGTACCAAGGGATTGGCGGAGAGCATGATCTAATCCCTTTAATAATAAAAATGGGAAGGGGACAAAAGAGATTGTAAAAAATATGAGGATAATTTACTGAGTATACGCCAGGAAAGTATACGTAGGGTGTATAATTGAAAGAATGAGAGGTAAGACAGAGTAGATTGCGGTGAGCAGTGGAGGCGTCAGAGTGGGTAGGGGATGTGTAGATCAAAGTGTTTACAATTGAAGCATATATGTGAACAGTATTTAGAATAGGTAGGGAAGTTTTATTGCATTTATGGATTTAGAAAAGGCATATGATAGAGGTGGATAGAGGAGCCAATGTGGCATATGTTGCAGTACATGAATAGGTTGGTAAGTTACTAAATGCTGTTGAAGAGTTTTATGAGGATAGTGAGTTCAGTTAGGGTGTGTAGACAGAGAGGGAGAATATTTCCCGGTAAAGTAGGTCTTGAGACAAGATGTGTACTGTCACCATGGTTGTTTAATATATTTTTAGAGAAGGGGATTGTAAAAGAAGTAAATGCTAGGGTGTTCGGGAGAGGGGTGGGATTAAATTATGGGGAATCAAATTCAAAATGGATGGACACATGTTACTTTTTGCTGATGATACAGTGCTTCTGTGAGATTCTAAAGAAAAATTGCAAAGGTTAGTGGATGATTTGGAATGTGTGTAAATGTAGAAGTTGAAAGTGAACATAGAAAAGAGTAAGGTGATGAGGGTAATCAAATGATTTAGAGTTAAAGAAAAATTGGATATCAAATTGGGAGGATGAATTAATGTAAGAAGGAAAGTGTTTTCAGATACTTGGGAGTTATGTGGCGCGGATGGATTTATGAAAGGATGAGGTTAATCATAAATGATGATGGGAAAAAAGGTGAGTGGTGCGTTGAGGTATATGTGGATCAAAAACGTTATCTAAGGACAAAGAAGGAAGTATGAACGTATAGTGGTACCAACACTCTTTTATGGATTGAAACTTTGGTGGTAAATGCAGCACGAGGAGACGGTTGGAGCAGTGGAGATGTCCGTCTAGAAGGCAACTGTGTGGTGTAAATATTATGCAGAAAATTCGGATGTGGAAAATAGGAGAAGGTGTTGAGTTAATAAAAGCCATAGTCAGAGGGCAGAAGGAGGGGTTGTTGAGGTGGTTTGGTCATTTAGAGAGAAAGGATCAAAGTAGAATGACATGGAAAGCAATATAAATCTATAGGGAAGGAAGGAGGGGTAGGGGTCGTCCTCGAAAGGGTGGAGAGAGGGGGGTTAAAACGGACAAAAAAGAAAGGTTTTATGGGGGAGGGGCTTGGACTTCCAGCAAAGCGTTCCGTGAGCGTGTTAGGAGTGAATGGAGACGAATGATACTTGGAGCCTGAACGATCTGTTGGAGTGTGAGCAGGGTGAATAATTTAGTGCGGGCTTCAGTGAAAACCGGTTATTTACATAAAGTCGGACTTGAGTCCTGGAAATGGAAGTAACAATGCCTGACTGTTAAAGGAGGGGATTTTGGGATATAGGCAGTTATGAGGGATATGTTGTGTATCTTTATACGTATATCTTCTAGACTGTTGTATCTAGCAACCTCTGCAAAAGCCGTGATTAGGTGTGATGTTGTGGCAAAGTGTTGAGTGATGATGAAATAATTATCTTTTTGGGATTTACTCTTTTTTGTCCACCCTGCCTCGTGGGAGACGGGGCCGGACTTGTTGAAAAAAAAAATAATGGTTTATGTAGGCATTATTTTACTTTACTGCCGTTTCCTTTATGAAAACATAATTTTTGTTGGAAGCCAGAAAACATTTGGTCAAAAAAACGCACAGGTAAAGTGAGATCTGTATATTTAGGTCATAAAGACACTTTTAGCATAAGTTTTGTATAAGAGGGCTCTGACTAAGACCATTTATTTAAATCATACATTTCTGAAGGAATACTGAGAGGGACAAGAATGAGAGAGAAGATAATGTGGCTTATGATGACAGCACCCGGATGTTAGGTCCACGGTAGAATTGGGTCAATATCCCAGGTTATATACCAATTACATCAAGTATTTTATAGCAAATAATTCTTTTAGGTTCGTTCCCGAAATATGTTGGAGGTACATTGTCGCCATAATTATTCTCCCCGTGATCAGAGGATGCCTCTCCGTACAACATGTTATTTTATGTTTTGTTTGGAATACCTCCAGGTATCCATGTTGTTTACCATCTTATCAGCACTGACTTGGATAGCGAGGAAAGGACGAGGCAGACACTCCTCATTACATCATGATGTATGGTAAGTTGTTTAAGTCCGCATTTCAATAATCCCACTCAAATACCAGTTTACTGGGAATCAGTTCAATATTTTTTTTCTTAACATCATCGATTAAAGAATCGTGAAATGGCTAGGTAGATAACAGCACTTAAGTCTGCAATAAAAAACTATCCCATCATCAATATAAAACATTTCCTCCAGTAACCCTGGATAGCACGGATATTGACAATGCAAGAATTTCCGGCACTAAGGAAGGTCGTAGCTCAGTGATAACGCCTTCGGCTAACACCTTCTATGACCCCCGGTTTCAACCCCTCAGGCAATGGAGACATAAGGCAATTTGTATGACACCTGCTGCTACCTGTTTCACTCGGTTTTTTCAATAGATATCTGGTGTTATAGTCGTCAGTTGTGAGTTCATCCTAGGGATATGTGGAG
The DNA here is from genome assembly GCF_026875155.1 of Cherax quadricarinatus. Classification (NCBI taxonomy): domain Eukaryota; kingdom Metazoa; phylum Arthropoda; class Malacostraca; order Decapoda; family Parastacidae; genus Cherax; species Cherax quadricarinatus. Next base: position 2,306 of record NW_026473366.1, on the reverse strand, counting down.
GAAGGTAACATTTCTTTCTCTCAGTGTAACGATATAAAAAGAAAATAACATGAGGGACACAGTCTAACATGAGGGTAGCCGCCATTCCCGGACGGCGCAATAAAAGCTTCTCGTCATAAAAATTTAGCTCTGAAGACATAATTATTACCGCTCTCCATTAGCGACAGTCAGCTTTCCCTGTTATTCCTTTACTCATCACTCTTATCCTCGTCCCTCTCCTCTCTCTCTCTCTCTCTCTCTCTCTCTCCTCTCTCTCGTCTCTCTCTCTCTTCTCTCTTCTCACTCTCTCTTTTTTTTTTTTTTTTTTTTTTTTTTTTACACAGGGTTTTTTGACAGGTTAAGGATCGCCTAGCTTTAATTGACAGCTATTTACAGGTTAAGGATTCTAACGTTATTGGCAAGCTAAGAGCTGTACCTACATCAGCTCAATTTGAAAAGCATTTTTATTGTTATGAGACATACCAGTAGGGACAATGAAGTTGTAGTGCCCATCTGTGGGCCAGCCTTTTCATTTGGATCAACTGACGTATCTCGTTGATATCATAATGCTTTACGAATGGTTCCATACTCGAGTCAATCCTGGGTATTTATTATCTCAGATGGAGTGATGTTTCTGAGAAGGTACTCCAGAGTGAAGTTTGCTGCTTTCTGCCCGTCTTGTGGCATAAAAGCTTGTTACACGCTGTCCTCGAAGTGGATCCAGTGTGTTATTGACAATATTGGCCTTGTACAGAACATAAGGCCACCCACATCCCTCCTAGTTGAAGAACTCTGGCTGAAATGACAGATCTATCCAGGATGGGTCAGGCGAATATAGACGTCTTGCTCTTTCTCTACTCGCAAGCAGTCGCAGATGAGAGGTGGGTCAGGCAAACCAAGAAAGTGACATACTCAAGTGTGAGCGTACTTGTGCCTCGTAAAGTATCTTGGCAACCCCTACTGTCAAGCAGATGCGAGATACGGCGAAGTTTGCTGTAACTTCCAGGCTGCCTTGGTTTGCAAGATTACAACATGGTCGTTCATGGTTATTTGGAGTCAAATTTCACCCAAGATATCAATTCTTCTCCAGGTGCCAACATCGTCCCATTCATCTTTACTACTGCACCAGCATTACCATCATGGTGCCTAGAGACGATCATCATTTGCGTTTTCCCTCGGGTTTGCAAATGTTACTTGCCATCTATTTCCCCAAGCTGTTTATAGCTCTCAGCTGGTGATTGATGTAGCTTAGAGCAGCTGGCATTTCTTCTCTTGGATAAGTGAATGTCAGTGTACAGTCGTCTGCATATGCATGTGATTCGGGGATGAGATGAAGAAGGTCGTTGAAGTAGACATTCCATAACAGTGGACCCAGCACACTTCCTTGTGGAACGCTTGCCCCAATAGGATGCCTTGCTGATTCCGTTCCATTGAGGAAATACACTTAGAGATCTACCATGAAGGTAATCACTGAGGAGACATAGCGTAGAGCCTGCAATTCCCAGTGCTTGAAGTTTTGCTAAGAGGCCCTGGTGCCACACCCGGTCGAAAGCGCCAGCAATGTCCAGTGCTACCACACAGCTGACTTTGGATTCATCCAGTGACTGGTGCCACTTAGTGGAGAGGTTTAACAACAGATCAGCAGCAGAGTAACCTTTCCCGAAGCCATATTGACGATCACAAAGTAGTGAGTGGTAGTCAAAAAATCTGTCATTCGTCTTGAGATTATTGTCTCAAGGATCTTACCAGTGATTGACAGGAGTGACACTGGTCTGTAGTTGCTGATTTCTGCTCTGCTCTTCTTTTTGTGAACAGGGACTACATTTGCCTCTTTTCATGGAGAGGGCCATTTACACTGTACTAGGCTCTCTCTCTCTCTCTCTCTCTCTCTCTCTCTCTCTCTCTCTCTGTCTCTCTCTCTCTCTCTCTCTCTCTCTCTCTCTCTCTCTCTCTCTCTCTCTCTCTCTCTTTCTCTCTCTCTCTCTCTCTCTCTCTCTCTCTCTCTCTCTCTCTCTCTCTCTCTCTCTCTCTCTCTCTCTCTCTCTCTCTCTCTCTCTCTCTTTTTTTCCATTCTGCTGTTGATTCTCCCTTTTCCTCTAATCCCCGGGTACAGCTGCCTGCACCCAGCTTTCTACCTCTAGGCAAAATTCTTGGAGGCATTATCAGAATCTGAAACCCAACGTTGGAACTGAAGCAAACTTTTTTTCTTTACATTTCTCTTCTCGGTATTTTGCTAAAGAAGCTTATAGTTTTGACAGAGCTGTACAGAATATCTTCTCGTAGTTTCAGATACTTTGAGGTGGATCTGGGAAACCATTCAATACTCA
>NW_026473365.1:0-11847 GCF_026875155.1 Cherax quadricarinatus | reverse complement strand
AGAAAAAAAAAAGGATTTTTCAAGGGCTGGGGGTTGAGGGTGGTTTGGGTATTTAATAAGAGGGGAAGGGAGAAGTAAACAAAAGAGGTTAAAAACGGGGGTAAACATAGAAGGGTTTTGGAGTCATCCTAGGATTGGTTGGAGAGAGGTAAAAGAGGCTTAGAGTTTTATGGTCTTAAACATCAAGAAGGGTTGTGTGAGCATGTTAGATGGGAGTGAATAGAGACAAATGACTTTTAACCCTTTGAGGGTTTTCGTCGTACTAGTACGTTTTACGCGTAGGGTTTTTTGACGTACTAGTACTCAAAAAATTCTAGCGGCCTCAAATCTAGTGGGAGAAAGCTGGTAGGCCTTCATATGAAAGAATGGGTCTATGTTGTCAGTGTGCACAGTCTAAAAAAAATCCTGCAGCACACAGTGCATAATGAGAAAAAAAAAACTTTGACCATTTTTTTTTAATAAATCAGCGACTTTGCAGTGTATTTTCGTATGGAATTTATTGTTGTATTCTAGTTTTCTTGGTCTAAATTTTATAGATGGAAACATATTACAAAAATTTGAGATGATTTGACGGGTTTTACAAAGAAAGGTGCCTTGAAATTGAGCTCAAAGTAGCAGAAATGTTAAATTTTTACCAAACCTTCAAAAGAAAAACAAATCGTGCCAAGCGTGCAATACACGTCAACTGGGAGTCTAATATTCTTTCACAAGGGGCACCAATAATATTATACCATTTTTTACACTAATGCAGTATCTGCATAACAGTAAATCTTATATTTTTTGTGAAAATAAAAATTCAAATTTGGAAAGCAAAAGAATATAAGAGGGACTTGAGACATACTAATGACTAGAGGAAATGTCATTTAGTGCCAGGAATGTCTTTCTTTTTATTCTGGACCCTATTCCAAAATTGGCATCTTTTGAAATTTGTGTGAAATTGGCAAAATTGCTAAATTCTGACCACTGTACTGATAGTTGAATTTATAAATGGGTGGTTTCTTGCATCCATTCGATAGAAAAAATGTAGTTCTAAGCGAAATATTCATGTTTTTTGTCGACTAGTACAGTGAAAATCGGCCGAAAATGGGCTCAAAGTGGGCAAAATCGCCGTGCGAAACATCGCCGAGACCGCTAAACTTTGCGAGAGCATAATTCCGTAAGTTTTCTATCAAATTTCAAACTTTGTGTCTTTATGATCGGGAAAAGATTCTCTATCTTTTCATAAGAGAAAAATTTTTTTTTTTTTAAATTTGGCCGACCCTGAGAACGAGTTTCGGAGAGGGCCTGTCGACCCTCAAAGGGTTAATGGCTGTACTTTGTAAGCATGGTAATTTTTAAAATAAAGGGGATTCAAAAAAACTGGTTAACCAGAGTCCTAAAAGGAAAAGGTATGCATGCACTCTAAAGGGAGGGATGAGGAAAATTGCGATTGGAGGGTATCTCAATTGTGGTGTCAGCACACTTTTGAGAGCGATAAAATGAATGATGGTTAATGTGTTTTTCTTCTTTGAGTCACCCCCCCTCATGGCAGAACATGGCCACTGAGGTAAAATAATAATAAAACATGTAGTAGTAGGTTGATAGCCCATTTAATCACCCAAGGGTACTACCATCCTACCAAGGGGAGCGTGAAGTGGAAACCTGTAATTTTTTTACATAAATGGTAGGATTGCTGGTGTCTTTTCTATCTCATAAACATCTTGCTACTTCTATTTACACTTAGGTCACACTACACATGCATGTACAACAGTGGCTCGTAAGGGGAGGGCGGGGGAGGGTGGGCCGCCCTGGGTTACACCATTTAGGGGGTTGACACCACAGAGCCTCTAAAGAAGGTGAACATTAATGTACAAAACAGTGCTGCAGCAACATAAGAAAAAAAATCCTTAGTTTCCATATAGCCTATTATATGAGTACAAATAAACCTATATAGGAAAATCATTGATTTTGATATGTATAGATGATCTTGCAGGATTGAAGGAAAGGGAAATGTAATTCAGATTCACTGAGATGTTACCTGTACTCGGGGTTTCAAATCGGAACGTTTTTCCCTCTGATTTTTGCAATGTTTTTCTTTATTTTTCATGTTTTTTTTATTGAAAATGTTGAAGATAAAATAAATTAGGATCTGTTGCCTGTAACTCAAAGTGATACAATATGATTTATGTATCCTCAATTTTAACTAAAAAATTATTTATTTTAACCATTATTAAAGTTGAGAAGAAATTCTCCTGTTCGTTTTATGGCCCTTAAACATTCTCATTGCTAAACATTAGTTACTGGGTATCAGTAGTGACATAACTGGAGTTTACTTCACCCCATCCCCCAGCCCTTGGATTTCATGGGGTGACACCAAAGATTCCACCCCGGGTGGCACCAACCCTACGACGCTAACTAAATGTACAACATATATATACAAACCCTAGGGGTTTTTTCTTCTATTTTCTTACTAGTTCTTCTTCATGTTTATTTCTGCTTATCTCTATGGGGAAGTGGAGCAGAATTCTTCCTCTGTAAGCCAAATGTGTCATAAAAGTGACTAAAATGCTGGGAGAAGGGGTTTAGTAACCCTTTTCCTGTATAAGAACATAAAAATGGGGGAACACTGTAGAAGGCCTACTGGCCTAAACAAGACAATCCTAATCAAACCACTACTGCCCAAACTACCCAAAATTTACTCCTATACCCATGACAAACCAATCAAACCCAGCCTCTCCCACCTTTGTCTTTTTTTTTGGGCCACCCTGCCTCGGTGAGATATGGTTTGTTGAAAGAAGAAGAATAAATCATTAATCTTCTTTCTTCTTTCTTTCAACACACCGGCCGTATCCTACCGAGGTGGGGTGGCCCAAAAGGAAAAACGAAAGTTTCTCTGTTTACATTTAGTAATATATACAGAAGAAGGGGTTACTAGCCCCGTGCTCCCGGCATTTTAGTTGCCTCTTCCAACACGCATGGCTTACGGAGGAAGAATTCTGTTCCACTTCCCCATGGAAAATAAGAGGAAATAAACAAGAACAAGAACTAGAAAGAAAATAGAAGAAAACCCAGAGGGGTGTGTATATATATGCTTGTACATGTATGTTGGAGAGAGGGGGTAAAGGAGGTTTTGTGGGTAAGGGGCTTGGACTTCCAGCAAGCGTGCGTGAGCGTGTTAGATAGGAGTGAATGGAGACGAATGGTACTTGGGACCTGACGATCTGTTGGAGTGTGAGCAGGGTAATATTTAGTGAAGGGATTCAGGGAAACCGGTTATTTTCATATAGTCGGACTTGAGTCCTGGAAATGGGAAGTACAATGCCTGCACTTTAAAGGAGGGGTTTGGGATATTGGCAGTTTGGAGGGATATGTTGTGTATCTTTATATGTTTATGCTTCTAGACTGTTGTATTCCCGAGACCCTCTGCAAAAACAGTGATAATGTGCGAGTGTGGTGAAAGTGTTGAATGATGATGAAAGTATTTTCTTTTTGGGGATTTTCTTTCTTTTTTGGGTCACCCTGCCTCGGTGGGAGACGGCCGACTTGTTGAAAAAAAAAAAAAAAAAAAAAAAACATGTATGTGTAGTGTGACCAAAGTGTAAGTAGAAGTAGCAAGACATACCTGAAATCTTGCATGTTTATAAATCATTAATGTACACATCAATTAATTTAAGCAGTGAATAAGTTGGTCAATTGTGAAGCAAAACCATTTAGACTTATTCAGGTTATCACAGAGATGAAAAAAAAAAAAGAAATAAACTTCAAAAAAATAAGCTACCCTCTGACTAGGAAAAAAAAACAAAGTTGAAGTAAAACAATACCTGAGCAGTAAGATCATGGTGCCCTACCATGAGAAACAATGACTTTTTACTTGACAACTGCCATCTCTTTTAAAGATGATGGCCATGGCCTCAGGGAGCTGCAGGTGCTGGACACCAACACAATATTCTTTTTACACTTGGGAAATTTGTTTTAAAGAAAACATTGGCCAATCTGCTGTCTCCCAAGAAGAGGTGATTTGCATAAAACCAAATTTTCTGAGATTAAAAATAAGGACATAACAGATGTTTAGTAAGATATTCTTTTAAGCTTTTGATAGTGAGGGTAGGTTGGAAAAAGAAGATTGTGGGAAGGAGAGGGCTTGTGGACTCAGGTTGTGAGGTGTGATGGAAGTTGAAAGAGAACACTGTGGAAAGGAATGAGCTTTGTGAATAGCCTTATATGAGGGAAGAAGAATGGGCATGTATAAGAGAAGCTGTGAGAAGGGGTGGACATATGTAAGAATGGTTTGTGAGAAAGAGTGTATTAAAAGGGTACATATATTACAAATTCAATATCACCTTAAACACAGGAACACAAACTTAAATTAACTTCTATTAAAAAAAACAAATTATATTCTCAAAAATTAGTGTAAAATGTTAATGATATTTGGAATGAGTTTAGGCAAATGCACTCATACTCACATTTACCCATTTTTTGTACTTCCAACTTTTTGGCGAGACAGTTGAAGGTTTTGCATTTAGAGCTTTTGCTTTTCAATTCATCATTTACAACTGGTTTCGGGTTGGAAGCGGGTTTATAAATGTGATTTAAAACTTGAGTCCCTTTTTACTTGATTAACACTTGAGTCCTCTTTACTTGATTAACAGCTTGAGTACTCTGTACAGCCACAGCCTCTTGTGGTACTTGCTCAGGCAAGGGTCTCCATGGAGAGACATCAAGGCGAGTGCACTTTTCCTGCAAAAGAAGAAATATAAATTTGATAATTTCATCAAGATCAATGTAATTAATCACTTTTTTCCTGTGAAAGAAGAAATATAAAGCTGAACATCAATTTGATATTTCAGTTCCTTAAATCCAAGTAGAGGGCCCCTTAACCTGAATTATTTTTTAAATTAACACACTGGCTGTTGCCTGCTATGGCATGACATAAATAAGTCTGCTACAGCATACACTTTATTTGAATCGAAGCCAGAGTGAGCAGGGCTCAATATGACAAAAGTTGTGGTGGTTAACAAACTCCAAACAAAAAAGCAAAGTCTGTCATGGCCGTGTCTCAATCAAGAGTGTACCTCTAGTTCAAAAGTTTCTCATTTAATCACTGTTACACACTAATTATGTCTCATCAACATATTCAACCATTGTGGAAATACAGCTTGAGCAGGTACAGTACATGACTCAAGGGTACAAAAATGTGGAATTAAAATTATGATAATCCACATACATACTGGGTTACTACCCTTCAGAGTCAATAACTCAAAAGTTATCTTCTACCAAACTTTTGAGGATTCTTGGTATTAATGCACTAAATATTATCCTCACTTTTTTTATATATGTATTTTATATAAACTAAATATTCATAAACTACAGTGGTCCCCCCCCCTATATCTATGGGGGACACATTCCAAGACCTACCACAGATACCCAATATCATGGAAAGTAGTGAACCCTATACAGTGGTACCTCTAGTTACGAACTTAATTCATTCCAGAAGGCTGTTTGAGTGCCAATACCGAACAAACTTGTTTCTATAAGGAATAATGTAAATTAGATTAATCTGCTACAGACCCCCAAAAATACACTTACAAAAATACATTTACATAATTGTTCAAGTTGGGAGCTGTTTGAAACTCGAGGTACCACTGTATATAAGTAGTTTTTCATTTAATTGATAAATTATGCACAATGAGTTGAGAATTAGCACTTTTTCACTGATGGGAAACACTTCAGTGCTTCTCTTAGGCTTTGCAGAACTGCCAGCATCACTGTTTTTGCTTTTTGAGGCCAATATTAATCAAAATTAAGGGTTATTTTTGGGCCATGATAAAACACAGATAACTGAAACTGCGGAAACCGAATCTGTGGATACGGGGGTTTTCTACTGTATATAAAATTTTGAAAACATTAATTAGGTAAGGAAAATGCTGTCTCGTGGATATTACTTATACAGCTTGATAAGAGCAGTGGGAGGCTGAGGGCTGGAAAGGGAGGAAGGAAGGAAACACGCAATGCTTGTGCCTTCGCAAGCAAATTACGTACATAAATCTGCGAGGACACTACCCATATTGCACTCGCTACTTTATTTTCTTAGATTTACAGAGCATAATATCAAGCGTTTTTTGTGTACAATGAAAAAAAAAAAGGTTGCCCATTTTCAATCACATTTAGTGTAGCATCCCATTATGGGTAGGATTTCTGGTACATAACTGTGAGATTAACTTCTCTAGCAATTACCACTCAAAGAGCTAAAACAAATTCTATAATGAAAATACAGTTATTCTTTTTTGTGCATTCTCCATCAAAAAAGTAATGGAAATATACAATGAATGTATGAGAACAAGTGGCAAATGCACGAGTCATATAGCAACACATAAGTAAAGCAAAACAAGAAAAGAATAGAAGAAACCCAACAAGGAAGTGCCAGAGCAACATTAACACAGTAACTTGTAGTCAAGTGATGTTAACTTGGACAAGTATTTGATGGACAAGCATTTGATATTGTGAGATTAAGACACATGTGCAACATCTGGGTATCTTTATTGTAGACGTTTCGCCATCCAGTGGCTTTATCAATACAAATTCTAGGACATAACTTGAAGACAGTAGAATATGTACAGAAGATGAGGTAATCAGTCCCTCAACCTAGGAGTAGGTGCGAAGAGCACCATAGTCTTGGAGATTCTGAAGCAAAAGAAAGGATCCTGGCGCTTATATAGTAACGTCAGGTGTAGCAGACGAGGGCATATTCACTGGTAGGCGGGATTCCCCATGGAAGTAGGCCCTTCCCAAAGAGAGGGGTTAGTTGTAGTAGATTGTCGTAGTCGTGACATGAAACATAACCTTCACGACTACGACAACTACTACTACAACTAACCCATCTCTTTGGGAAGGACCTACTTCCACTGGGGAATCCCGCCTACCATGAATATCCCTCGTCTGCTACACCTACGTTACTATAATAAGCGCCAAAATCCTTTCTTCTGCTTCAGAATCTCCAAGACTATGGTGCTCTTCGCACCTACTCCTAGGTTGAGGGACTGATTACCTCACTTCTGTACATAGTTCTACTGTCTTCAAGTTATGTCCTAGAATTTGAAATTGATAAAGCCACTGGATGGCAAAACTCTACAATAAAGATCCCAGATGTTGCACATGTGTCTTAATCTCATCTTGTCGGTATTATATACCTTTCTACACAACTTTTTCAGACACTGCAACATCATGGAATCTTAATTCTGAGGACATGTACATAACCTTCACGACAAACACAACTACTACTACAACTAACCCATCTTTTTGGGGAAGGACCTACTTCCACTGGGGAATCCCGCCTACCAGTGAATATGCCCTCGTCTGCTACACCTGACGTTACTATATAAGCGCCAGGATCCTTTCTTCTGCTTCAGAATCTCCAAGACTATGGTGCTCTTCGCACCTACTCCTAGGTTGAGGGACTGATTACCTCATCTTCTGTACATAGTTCTACTGTCTTCAAGTTATGTCCTAGAATTTATATTGATAAAGCCACTGGATGGCGAAACGTCTACAATAAAGATACCCAGATGTTGCACATGTGTCTTAATCTCATCTTGTCGGTATTATATACCATTCGTACATTTGATATTAACTTGGACAAGTGTTTGGAGTTACACACAGTGGTGCACATTGTTCTCCTTACTGGATAAACATGGCTTACTAATACTCAAAATAACTTGGCAAGATTTACTGCAGTAAAGTCCAATACAGTGTAATATAAATATAATATTGTGTAAAAAATGTGTTCAGTCTTTACAAGATGGCTTAGTATTGAGCACAAAAAGTGCAATGCAACATGATTATTATTAAAAGTGAAATGCTACAAGATTATTATTATTGTAGTATTGGCAAAAATGTACTAGAACCATGTAGCTTTGATGCCACAGGAGCAATTTTTTTTTCTCTTGTGTGTGTACACATTAATAATTAATTGTTTCTTATCACTGTACTATACACCTGTACATTCAAACACCCCAGTTTCAAAATGTTTTTATTTGACTTTCTTGTCAACGAATACAGAAGACAGAGTTACCAGTCCCTTGCTCCCAGCATTTCAGTTGCCTTTTATAATATGCATGGGTTATAGGAGGAAAATTCTAGTCCACTATTCCCACGGGAGGAGGAAAAAGAAAAAGGTTTTGAGTTGTAGGGGCTTGAGCATTCAGCACGCTTGTGTGAGTGTTAGACAGGAGTGAATGGAGATTGGCGGTTCTTAATAGATGGGATAGTGTGTGAGCAAGGTAACTTTTATGAAAGGATTCAGGAAAACTGGTTAGCCAGACTCGAGTCTTGGAAATGGGAAGGGCAGTGCCTGCACTCTGAAGGAGAGGTGGGAATTTTGCTATGGGAAGGTTATCTAATTTGTAATGCAGCACACTTCCAGCAACACAGCAGCTGAATGAATGATGGTGAATGTATTTTCTTTTTTGGGTCACTCTTGTCTTGGTGAGAAACAACCATCAAGACAAAAAAAAATTAGTAATGATTGAGAAGTGGTTTGAGTATTGAAGATTATGCTTAACAATGACACTTACTTGGGTAGTAGCATGCTTGTACATTGTTCCAATTTCTCTTCTGGCAATGCATTCAGACTGGTCGACTGTGTTGAGGTAAATGGAAGCTTCATAAACATATTCTTGTAGATACAGCAGTCAATGTTTCTGGCAATAAAATAAATAATAGTGAATTATGATTTATATTATACAGTGGACCCCCGCTTAACGATCACCTCCCAATGCGACCAATTATGTAAGTGTATTTATGTAAGTGCGTTTGTACGTGTATGTTTGGGGGTCTGAAATGGACTAATCTACTTCACAATATTCCTTATGGGAACAAATTCGGTCAGTACTGGCACCTGAACATACTTCTGGAATGAAAAAATATCGTTAACCGGGGGTCCACTGTATTTAAATAACACAAAAAATTATTACTGTAGCATAAGTAACATGGCAAATTAAACATTCAAATACTACATTTACTCTTGGATCTGAGAGTGTCTTTGGAATAAATACAGCCTCTCCTCACTTAATGACAGTGTTCCATTCCTAAGACCACATGGGTAAACAAAGTCATTGCTAATGGTAGTGGGTTTGTGTCAACCATCTTTGATATTGTTTTAATGTCACCTTTGCACTATATAACATTTTTTTTTTTGTATATTTTTAAATGCTTATACAGTGGACCCTCGGTTATCGGCCGTAATCTGTTCTAGAAGCTCGGCCTAAAACCGAAATGGCCGAAAACCGAAAAAATATTTCCCATAAGAATTAATGTAATTACAATTAATCCGTTCCAGACAAAAATATTCACCAAAAAATATGTTTTTTTTTAACAATTAAATCAGTATTACAAAGCTTTATTGAAGACTAATGCTGGCTTCTGGAATGCTTGCTACACTTCCTGCATGTCTACTACACTCACTGCATCCCTGTTACATTTCCTGCATGCCTGTTACACTTCCTGCATGCCTGTTACACTTCCTGCATGCCTGCTACACTTCCTACATGTCTGCTACACTCACTGCATGCCTGCTACACTCCTTGCATGCCTGTTACACTTCCTGCATGCCTGCTACACTTCCTGCATGTCTGCTACACTCCCTGCATGTCTGCTACACTCCCTGCATGTCTGCTACACTCCCTGCATGCCTGCCACACTCCCTGCATGCCTGCTACACTCCCTGCATGCCTGCTACACTCCTTGCATGCCTGTTACACTCCCAGCATGCCTGCTATATTCCCAGCATGCCTGCTACACTCCCTGCATGCCTGCCACACTCCCTGCATGCCTGCTACACTCCCTGCATGCCTGTTACACTCACTGCATGCCTGTTACACTCCCTGCATGCCTGCTACACTCCCTGCATGCCTGCTACATTCCCTGCATGCCTGCTACACTCCTTGCATGCCTGTTACATTTCCTGCATGTCTGCTACACTCCCTGCATGTCTGCTACACTCCCTGCATGCCTGCCACACTCCCTGCATGCCTGATACACTCCCTGCATGCCTGCTACACTCCCTGCATGCCTGTTACACTCACTGCATGGGCCCGTTACACTCCTGCATGCCTGCTACACTCCCTGCATGCCTGCTACATTCCCTGCATGCCTGCTACACTCCTTGCATGCCTGTTACATTTCCTGCATGTCTGCTACACTCCCTGCATGTCTGCTACACTCCCTGCATGCCTGCCACACTCCCTGCATGCCTGATACACTCCCTGCATGCCTGCTACACTCCCTGCATGCCTGTTACACTCCCTGCATGCCTGCTACACTCCCTGCATGCCTGCTACACTCCCTGAATGCCTGCTACACTCCTTGCATGCCTGTTACATTTCCTGCATGTCTGCTACACTCCCTGCATGTCTGCTACACTCCCTGCATGCCTGCTACACTCCCTGCATGCCTGTTACACTCACTGCATGCCTGATACACTCCCTGCATGCCCGTTACACTCACTGCATGCCTGCTAAACTTCCTGCATGCCTGCTACATTCCCAGCATGCCTGCTACACTCCCAGCATGCCTGCTATATTCCCAGCATGCCTGCTACACTCCCAGCATGCCTGCTACACTCCCAGCATGCCGCTACATTCCCCCATGCCTGCTACACTCCCAGCATGCCTGCTACACTCCCTGCATGCCTGCTACACTCCCAGCATGCCTGCTACACTCCCAGCATGCCTGCTACACTCCCAGCATGCCTGCTACACTCCCTGCATGCCTGCTACACTCCTAGCATGCCTGCTACACTCCCAGCATGCCTGCTACATTCCCAGCATGCCTGCTACACTCCCAGCATCCCTGCTACACTCCCTGCATACCTGCTACACTCCCAGCATGCCTGCTACACTCCCTGCATGCCTGCTACACTCCCAGCATGCCTGCTACACTCCCAGGATGCCTGCTACACTCCCAGCATGCCTGCTACACTCCCTGCATGCCTGCTGCACTTCATGCTTAAATTCCATGGTGTTTCTCACTTTCTTTACCACAGGAACTTTCTTTGGAAAACAAGCAAAATGTTTGGATGTATGAGCAGAAGCTTCCTCACGTACTGAAAGACACAGCCAAACTGACGCGCAAGCGGCCCTAGCCAGCGGACGTACGTGTCCAAAACGGCTGATCACTGGGAGCTAAAAAAACAGCCGATCACCGAGTTGGCTGATAACAGGAATGGCCGATAACCAAGGGTCCATTGTACAGTAGTGTACTGTATACTGTAATAAACAGAATAGAGGAAATCAGCTCTTATATACATTATTTAGGTATGCACACTGGTCAGAGAGCCCGTCGTAAGCCTGAGTTGTCAGTAAACAAGTACAGTAGACCCTTGGTTTTCGTAATTAATCCATTCCGAAAGGTTGGCTGAAATCTGAAATGGCCAAAAACCGAAACAACATTTCCCATAAGAAATAATGTAAACCCAATTAATCCATTTCAGGCATCCAAAAATATTAACAAAAATACATTTTATAGAGAATGACAATAGTTTTACAAACAGAAAACAGTGAGAAATAAATATAAATGACTAATTTTAATGATAAATGAACATTACATACTTTTATTGAAGACTCTTGTTGGTGAGTAGTATTTATTTGCAGTCCCAGGAGGACTACATCCCAGTGCATACCTACCGGCTACATACACTGCGGCCTACAGCCATATTATTACCATCGACATACCACGTTCACCGAGTTTAATCATTTCTAACAACTACGTTTAGATGCCATCATAAACAAAAGGAGAAGTAATGAATAATTTATGCAAAGAATTGTAAACAAAAACTAATGTATTAAGGGCAGTTACTGGGCCCCAAACAAAATT
>NW_026473364.1:0-11033 GCF_026875155.1 Cherax quadricarinatus | reverse complement strand
TCTGTGTTAGATTGTTACCTTAGTGTTACAAGTAAAAACATCAAAGTTTGTGACTGGGTTTCAAATATGGTGGAAGCTGAACCCAAAATTACACAGTCATGAAATTCTGATGAACCCCTACGTTGCCTCGAAAATTGGAAAACCATGGAAACCCGGGTTTTAAAGGGTGAACAAAACCATTGATGCAGAATAATTGTTTCAATGAAAATCCAGAAGAAAAGGTGGAAGGAAATATTGAACAGGCTCCCTCGAGATTACACTGTTTCTGGCTAAACAGAAACTTAGCATTTCGCGGACACAGGGGGGACGAATTCTCATCAAATAGAGGAAACTTTTGAGTGGTGAATTAATAGGAAAGTATGATCCTCTGATAAAAGGCACCTAATGAGACTGAAGTGCAGCTCAAGTGAACACAGGTCATCAGTTTCGTATCTCTCGCCATCAACTCAAAATGGGTTTTTAAGTGTTCGGTAAATCGAGTCAAAGAAAAACTCGTTACTGATATCAAGAGAGCTGTACACTACAGCGTTTATGTTTTGACAGTACACCAGTGTGACACACACGGGACCAATTCAGAAGTTATCAGGTACTTGCAAATGGAGGATGGAAGAGCTCAAGTGAAGGAAGTTTTTCTTGTTTTTTTTCCTTTGAATGGCAAAAAAAAACTGTGATATCAGTTCTGATATCCTGAGAAAGCTGGAAAGTGATGGACGGACTTCATGCTGTGCCGTGCTCAGGGATATGACAATGCTGCCCCATGGCTGGGGTCCATGGGGGTAAAACAAGTCATTCTTAAAGAAAAAGAAGGAAATTTTTTCAGTGGTTGTGGGACCATTCATTGAACTTGTGTGGTAAACATTCTTTTGCCGAGAATTCATCATGTGTAAAATTTGTTGGTAGTCTTGATTTCAGCGTATACATTCTTTGCCTCCTCCACCCATCGATGGGATGTATTAATGGACCATACTGTAGTCTCTTTGGAAAGATTATCAACAACAAGATGGAGTTTCTTTTACAATGCAGTGAAACCAGTTAGCTGAATCTTTCGAGAAATTTTGGCAGTGACTGAAGCTCTTTGCGATCCACGAGAAAATTTGGATACAAGAGGAGCAGCACAAGGTCTTCTCCCTGCTTCATTCATTCATTAGGGATTTGCCGATATTTCCCGGGTCCGGTTCTTCTCCAGATGGTGACCCGGCGGTGGCCCCCGGGTGGGGGTGTCGTTCATCTTCTTCTTTCTTCTGTCTTCTTTCTTGGGCCCTCCGGGTGGAGGGTTTCTCCCTGCTGTGTGTGATTTCACATTTGTGTGTTATCTGTATTTCTGGTGTGACATACTTCGGGAGGTTCAGCGTGCACAGCAGTACTGGCAGACTAAGGATTTAACTCTTGACAAAGTGGTGGTGAAGTTAGACGCACTACGATTATTTTTGAATGAAGGGCGAGATCGCATAGTGGAAAGTTCAATACAACAGCACTTTTGAAATGTGAGAAGTATGGATTTCCAACAGAGAGAAGAATCAGGTTAAAGAAAAGGATCATTCGCTGCCTGACCACGGTGGAGTGAGGTTGTCTCGGCACCCCTCTGCTGTCTTCAGGCGAGCTACCTTAGTTCAGCAACAACCATTGAGTAGTGAGGACGTGCGCTGCTCATTGGGATATCAACATGGCGGAACATACAGTACGGAGAGTGAATACTATCTGCATAGAGCTGGTTCGTGGTACGTTAAGTGGAGATACGATGAACGTCCTTCTCCCTAACATCATCAGGGATACATATGGTATTCCCAACGAGGAATTGTATGGCGTCGCCCTTAATGGTTTAACAAGAATCTTTGTGAAATTTCTACGAGTCGATTACTACACAAGAATTGTCGAGCATTACCAGGAACAACGCATGAGTGTGAATTCAACGATGGATGTTGTGTTACATGACGTCTTAAGTACTTCACATGGGTGAAGGTACGGAATGTACCCTCGAGGCTACGGCTTATGGCCTGCAGGAGTTTTTTCGAAGTTATGGACAGTGCATTCTGCAACAATGGGGGTGTGGAGGGATGGTCCTTATGAAGGAATGCCGGAAGGTTCTTACACCCTTAAAATGACCTTAACAAGGCCTATACCATCCTATGTTACGATGATCGGTTGTAGAACACAGGTTTATGTGTACTATGCTGGGCAAAGGAAAACATGTCGTCTATGTAGCTCTTATGAGCACATGGCAGCCCAGTGCCCAAGGAGGCGGGCTTCTCGAATTCTCGACACTCCAATTGTGATTCAACAGTCGTGTAATTTGGTGCCGGCTCTGATGCCTCGGGAGGCCGGAGGAATGACCTCTGGAGCGAAGAGGTCGACCGGGAAGGTGGGGCGGGGGGTTGGGGACATGTGTCACTCTCCCAGGGGCGTCGGGGGAGTTGAAGGTGACATCTGAGGAGATTTCGTCCAGGAAGCTTAAACCCCAAAGGATGGGTTTATTGGCAGATGTGATCAAGGATTTTTGGATGAGGGGGAAAACCCTGTGCAAAAGGTGTCCTCAGTTCATGTGAAGCTGGAACATTTGGAGGGACAACAAATTGTTGAGGAAGACTTGAGTAAGATTGGGCGGGAGCATTTGGTGGCCGTGGAGGTACACCAGGAGGAATTTTTCTGAGGGTAAATATGTGTGAAAGTGTGAGTTCTAGGAAACGAACTGCGGCATCAGAGATAGATGAGGTCATTACCCCAGGGCAGAGGCCGGGGAAGAAGTCATGGGCAGCGGTTGTGGAGCGAGGACACATAGTGGTAGAGGTGTGCCTGAGTTGCAAATTGGGAAGGGAGGGGGGAAGTGATTGCACAGGAAACTCGAGTGGCAAAGGAACACGTAATATGAAAAGTGCAGTGGGTAAATCCCAGAGGCATAGGGGAAAGCCGCCCCTTCTGTAATTTTCAGATGGTCACGCTTAATGTTAATGGACTTAAGACTGAGGTAAAGAAATTTTGGTTGAGTGGTTTTTAGGCGGTTTGATGTTGACATATGCTTTTTGCAAGAGCATAATCACAGGGCTGGTAGTGTGTTGAGGGTGAAAGGATATCGGATGTATGTAACCAGTGGTTTGCAATTGAAAGGTGGGGGTAGCATTTTGCGGTAAAGGAGACCAGCCCCTTGCGTGTCATCGGTTGGGAAGAGGGGGGGGGGGGGGGGGGATCGTGAGGGTGGATGGCGTCTGGGGTGAGAGTCGATTTAGTTTCGTGGGAGTTTTACATGCCAGCAAAGTTTTAATCAGGGTAAAAGTAGATTTTTCAGAGAAGTATTGCGTATCACTTGAGGGTTTTCCTGCAATAACAGTAAATAATAGGAGGTGTTTGGGAAAATTGTGTGATTAGGAGTGGTGATTGTGAACCGAGAGGGCGGGTTTTGTTTGCTGAGTTTTCTGAGGATTATTGCGAATATTGGGGTTGTTGATGTGTGGGGAGGGGGGTTTTACCTAGTGGACACACGTTCTCCGTAGGGGAATAAGCGCGATTAGACGAATTTATTTTAAGCAGGTAATAGATGTTGTGAGGTGCAACCTTCATGTGGGTTTTTCTGATCACAGAGGGGTAATACAGATTTGATGTGGATGGAGATGGTGCGAATTTATTCTGGGTACTGGAAATTAAATGTAAGGCTTCTTAAGGAGAGGGGAAGGGCCTTTTTTCAGTGATTTGTGGTTGCCTTTTTGGGAGGCAGGAACAGGAGATAATCTTTAGATTGGTGGAAAATGCAGGCAAAACCTGGAATAAGCAAATTTTTTAAGGCTAGGGGACGAGAGGAAAGGCGGGTGGCGTTTTGGTTGCAAAATTAATTGGAGGACAGTTGCAAGATTGTTATGTTGGGGATGGTAGGAAGGGATGATTTTGGACAGACTGCGGAGTTAGAATAGCGGGAATTACACAATGATAGGTTTGATGCAATTAGGGTTAGGGCGGGGTTAGAGGATGTTTTGTGGGGTGATAACCGTCTGGGTAATGTTTTTACGTAAATTTCGGGACCGACAGAGTGTAACCACCATTCTACAATTGGAGACAAGCCCTGGGGGGAGGAGGGGATCCAGTGGTCGAGTCCTATCCCCAAAACGGAAAGTATGAGTCTCTATTTCTGATATTTGGTTTAGAGAGAAAAGGGGTTGGAGGGAGGGGGGTTCCTGGGAGGGTTT
This sequence comes from Cherax quadricarinatus, assembly GCF_026875155.1. Lineage (NCBI taxonomy): Eukaryota > Metazoa > Arthropoda > Malacostraca > Decapoda > Parastacidae > Cherax > Cherax quadricarinatus. Next base: position 6,861 of record NW_026473364.1, on the reverse strand, counting down.
TTTTGAAGGGGGGGGTTTCCCTAGCGTTTTAAGTGAGCAGGATAGAGTGGGTTGGAGGTTTGGTATAAGTGAGGTTGAGGTGGAAGAGGCAGTTTTCGGGATGAGTACCGGGGAAAAAACCCGGGATAGACGGTATACAAAATGATTTTTATAGAGCACATTGGGGGTGTATTAGGCAGTGTTTTGTTAGGCTATTTGGACCATATTGTTAACTAGTGGGAAGTTGGGCATATCGCAAAGTACAGGTTTTCATAGTTTTGGTGCCAAGAAGGACGGGGTAGAGAGTTTTAGTGCTTACCGTGCAATATCTTTGATGTGCGCTGATTACAAGGTTTTGCGAAAATTTTGGGTAATAGACTGAAGAAGGGCATGGGTCGGTGATACATGGGGGACAGTTTGGTATCCCGGGGAGGAGTATGCGGGTAGGTCATGGTCGTATTCGGATTTCCTTGAGGGTAGTAATAAGGGAGGTATTCAAGGTCTGGATTTTGGGAGAAAGCTTAGTTTATGGGATAGGGAATTTTTGATTGAGAGTATGGTGAGAATGGGTTTTGGAGGGAGGGTGGTTGGGTGGGTGAGGACTTTGTATGGAATGCATCAATGAGAGTACAGGTAAATGGGGGGTTGGGTAGTTCAGTAAGCATGGGAAGGGGTTTAAGGCAGGGGGGTCCACTCTCCCAAATACTCTTTGCATGAAAGCAGAACCCTTCTATGTTTCTGGTTGATGGTGGGATGGGAAGGTTGGGGGAGAGTGGAGGATATTGTGGGAATATTGTTGGTTATGTAGATGATACAACTGTTTTACTTAATGAGATTGAAAATTTTAAAAAAAGTGGGGAAAGGGTAATTGAGATTTTTGGAATGCTACTGGATGAGAGTTAATAAGCAGAAATCACGGTTGTTGGAGGTAGGGCTTGGGTAGGAGGGACCTTGGGGGAGGAGTTTGGTTGGATAACTGTAGATTGCTAAAGATTTGTGGGATTTTGTTTTTGGCAGATGCACAGGAGAGCAGGAGGGTTAATTCAGAAATGGTAATGGACAGAGCTTTGAGTAGGGTGAGGGGTCTAAGGCCGGGATGTAACCTTGCATCAAAGGGTTGGTTTGGTAAATACGTGATTTATAGTAAGGTGTGGGGGTTTGGGGGAAATTTACCCATTAAGAAGTCAGGATATTATGGAAAAGCAAAGAAGGGTCTTAAGGGATGTGGGGGGGCTATGGGAGGGCGTGGTTGGGCAAAGATGTAGTAATGACTGCGGTAAGGCAGGGAGGACTGGGATTGATTTCATTAGGTCTAGGGTGAAGGCGCTATATTTGAAGCAGAGGTATATTCGGGCAGCGGGGGAAAGGGGTCTTGGTGGGGGAGGTGATGGGGGATATCCGCAAATTTGGGGGGGTGGCAGGGGGCTTAGTGGATGTGAAGAATTTTTGGTTTATGTTAAAGGTATGCAATGTTAAAAAAACTCAAGGTAAAACGGTTAGTGGGTGTGGGCCGTCGTCAGGAATTAATGCAAGGGATGGCAGTGTATCCCCCATATGATTGGGGAGTGATAGGGTGGAATTTAGTAAATTAAGAATACCGGCAAGAGCGGGGAATTAGTTTATAGATTTCTTATGGGGGCGTTTGCATCGAAAGAGGTGCTAAGCGAATGGGTTTTGTGAAAGAGGCGTTCATGCGCTTTTGTGGGGAAGTTGAAACGGCTTTTCATGAGTATATTTCTGTTCTGCATTGGAGGGGGTAAGATTGTGGTTGAAGAGGGTTTTCTTTTTATTGGGGGGGGGGAAAATATCACCCCTTAGGGCTTTAATGTTAGATATGGAAGGGGTACCCAAAGAAAGGGGGGAAGGGCTATCAGAAATGTAATAGTTGATTACTTGTATGTTTCTTGGGGGATTTAGGGAGGTGGAGGGGAACATTAGGATAAAAGCGCTGGCGGCGAGTTTTTATAGGACAGCATGTAGGAACAAACAATTATTGGGGGAAGGGGGGTAATTAGTTTTCCCGGGGGGATATCGTGGACTTACTGTTGAACGTTTACTCCGTTTGAGTAGGGGTGAGAGGAAGGGGTTGGTCTCTTCAGTGGTGCGCCCATCTTGGTGTGATTGGAGCCTTTGGGGAGGTATGGTTGATTGGTTTGCACGGTGGTTGATGTGGGTAAAATTTTTTGTAGGAGTATGTAGACCTTATGAATTTTTGTAAAATCACAGAGTCAAAAGTTATGTGATTTTCGGTTTTTCCCTTTTTGTTATAAGAATCATTTTATATAGGAGGTTTATATTTATATTTAAAATGTGAGGTTATGTCTTATATATTTTAATCTGAAGATAGATTTAGCCTTTTTCATACACCTCTTTTTTTTTTATTGTATTGAATATGTACATTATGCAACTATTACGAAAAAATAAAGTATTTGATGGGTTTATATATCCCTTATTTTGTATGGAAAAGGTCCTATTATATATAGAGTGTTAATCAGAAACATTAACTTTGTGTATGTGTAGGGTGTTTGGGGGAACCAATGTCTTTGGTAAAGTTCTATTTATAAATTGTTTAAAATTTAGTTTATTTGCAGACAAGTCATTTAGCGATTTATTTTCTATGTATGATTTAGTTGGTTCTATGAATAAGTGCACATACACGTATGTGTATATTAATGCGTATATGTTTTACATATATGACTGCAGGATCGTTCCTACATGTCTTAAAATGCCCCGACTGTTTTTGTTTGGAAGTCTGCTGGGTTGGGTTATTTTAGTAGAAAATGTTTTCAATGGCCATTCATTAGGGAAATTAATGTATGTATTTAGAATGGGGATGTACATACGGGGGGGGGGTAGAAGTGTCAGCTGTGTCGGCACTGCAATGATGAGTATTGTAAAGGAGGGTTTGAAGGTTATGTGGATTAATAATATATAAATAACAAAGTGGAAAAAATAATGCAGATTGTAGGTTTGGGTTTTCCTTGGTTATAATAATAATGATGAATATTGTTATGTTATCTTGTGTAATCTTACTTAACATAGTTACATTGGATGTAATGTATATGACAATGGGATTTATAATTTTGAGTAAGAACTGATAATGTGTTCTTTTATCTATTTAATGTATTGTGTTGTTTTAAATAAAAATATAAAAAAAAAAAGAAAAGGATGGCAGGGGAGCAGGCAAGAGATTCCAGACTCACTCTACAGGAAGAAAACAAGATGGCAATGTTGGAGTGCATTGATCGTTTTCATAATGAACTCGAGATACGATCAAAAGCAATAAAGGACGTGGCAGCCATGTTTGTGGTCATTCAAAGAATCTTGTACAAGCTACTGAAGAAGAATTGAAGGTGACGGCTTGAAGACTCACAGTCTTCTATAATGAAATATGCAAGAATGAGCTCATGCTTGAAATATCAAGACTAAGGAGACACCTGCAAACTGCGATGTTGATCTTGAAAAAGTTAAGCACTGGACTGCACTGGATGTACTAACATTCATAGTTGAATGGTATTTCATTGAATTTCTTCCAACTCTCACTCTTTCGTCTCCCTGTCTTCTGCTTTCCTGATTTGTTTTCTCTTTGGTCTTCACTATCAATCCTTACTTGCGAAGAAAAATAAAACGGCATTGGATTCCATTGTGGGTTCACGTTGCGAAAAATTTAACACTCTGCCTGAGGTTGTTCCTTACTATACATGTTTCTGTGTCTTCTTGTGAAAGGAGTTTCTCCAATTTGAAGCTGATTAAAAACTATTTACGGTCCACACAGAGTCGAACCAGAATCTCTTACATAGCAATGTTATCCATATAAAATGGGTAAGTTGACAGCATTGATTTTGATGAGGTGATAGATGATTTTGCAGGATTGAAGGCAAGGAAATGTATGATCTGATTCACTGAGATGTTACCTGTACTCAAGGTCAAATCGGAACTAGTGTTTCTTTGATATTGCAATGTTTTTCTTTATTTTCTAAGTTTTTTTTTTTTGGGGCATTGTTGAAGAATAATAAATGTAGGATGTGTTCCATACCCCCGGCCGGGATTGAACCCGCGGTCATAGTCTCAAAACTCCAGCCCGTCGCGTTAGCCACTAGGATGTGTTAGCTGCACTTAAAGTGATATTTGAGTTTATGTTTCCTCAGTATTGCTACGATTATTTATTTTATCATTAATAAAATCACTGGTCATGCAGTAGTGACGTAACTGGAGTTTACTCCCCCCATCCCCCCGCCCTTGGATTTCATGGGGGTAACACCAAAGACGCCGCCCTGGGGGACACCAACCCTAGCAACGCCTCTGTTAATGTCACTAATATTTGGAACGCTGATTCTAAATGTAATATCGCTTTTTCTCAATAACGAAAATTTTAATTAAAAAAGGGAAATATTTAAGTTTTTATTTCTGGCCTGTAATCTTTATTGACTTCCTCGCAATGTATGGGTATTGAGGAGCCTAATAAAACTAAATGATCGTCTCAAAATAACAATTTTTTTATATACAAACACACGCTTCCACACACAAAAACATACATACACATACACATCACATGCCCCCACACCCCACACACACACACACACACACAAACCAACACACGCACCACACACACACACACACACAAACACACGCAAATATACACGCACACAAACCTGGCACACAAAAATTTTACACACATGCGCGCGCGCACGCACACACACACAACACACACACACACACACACACACACACACACACACACCACACACACACACCACACATGGGGATTGAGGAAATGGAAGGCATGGACATGATTGGAGAAAGAACTACATTGAGGTACAATTCAGTCTGGAGAACATAAAGTAGTCATTGGAGGTGATGTATAAACCCACCCAGAACTGCAGGAGGCCAAGAGAGAGTACGAAGGAAAACAACAGGGTGATGGTGGACACACTGGCTGAGGTGGCAGAAGAGCTCACTCGAGCAGAGCAAAAATTACTGGTAATGGGCGATTTCAACCACAGGAGAAACGATTGGGAAAACCTGGAGCCACATGGGGGTCCCGAAAAATGGAGAGCCAAGATGATGGATGTGGTACTTGAAAAAACCCCATGCATCAACAAGTCAGGGACACAACCAGAGAGAGAGGGGAGGATGAGCCAGTTTAAAAACTGGATCTTTTGTTCACCCTGAGCAGTTTAGACATTGAGGATATCACTTACGAGAGGCCCCTTGGAGCTAGCGATCACGTGGTTCTGAGTTTTGATTATATAGTAGTTTAAAAAGTGGAGAAGGTAACAGGAACTGAAGGGGACAGGCCAAAATAAAAGGGGGGACTACACAGGTATGAGAAACGTCCTGCAGGAGGTTCAGTGGGACAGAGAAATGGTAGGAAAATCAGTAAACGAGATGATGGAATAAGTGGCAACAAAGTGCAAGGAGGCAGAGGAAAAAGGGTTTGTTCCCAAGGGGAAACAGAAATAATAGGAAGACCAAAACGAGTCCTTGGTTTACCCCGAAGGTGTAGGGAGGCAAAACTAAGTGCAACAGAGAATGGAAAACGTACAGGGGGCATAGGACCCAGGAAAACAAGGAGATTAGTAGAAGAGCCAGAAACGAGTAGCACAGTTAAGGAGGGAGGCCCAGCGACAGTATGAAAACGACATAACATCGAAAGTCAAATCTGACCCGAAACTGCTGTATAGCCACATAGGAGGAAGACAACAGTCAAGGACCAGGTGATAAAGGCTGAGGAAAGAAGGTGGAGAACTCACAAGAAACGATCAAGAGGTATGTGAGGGCTCAACACGAGATTTAAGGAAGTATTTACAGTAGAGACAGGAAGGATTCTGGGGGGACAGACCAGATGGGGGACACCAGCAAGGAATACACAACAATGTTGGACGACTTTACATACAGATGAGGAGGAGGTGAAGAAACTGCTAAGGACATCGATACCTCAAAGGCAATGGGACTGGACAACATCTCCCAGTGGGTCCTTAGAGGGAGCAGATATGTTGTGTGTGCCACTTACCACAATCTTCAAAACGTCCCTGGAAACTGGGCAACTACCGAGGTATGGGAAACGGCAAATGTAGTTCCCATTTTTAAAAAAAAGGAGACAGAAAAGAGGCACTAAACTATAGCCTGTGTCATTGACGTGTATAGTATGCAAAAATTATGGAGAAGATTATCAGGAGGGGAGTGGTGGAGCACCTGGAACGGAACAAGTATAAATTGCCAACCTGCACGGATTCATGGAAGGCAAATCCTGTGTCACAAAACCTTCTGGAGTTTTATGATAAAATAACAGAATTAAGACACGAGAGAGAGGGGTGGTTGATTGCATCTTCTTGGACTGCAAGAAGACCTTTGACACAGTTCCTCACAACAGATTTGTGCAGAAGCTAGGCATCAGCGCATATAACCCGGAAGGCACTGCAATGGATCAGAGAATACCTGACAGGGAGGCAACAACGAGTCATGGTACGTAATGATGTATCACAGTGGGCACCTGTGACTAGCAGGGTCCCACAGGGGTCGGTCCTAGGACCAATGCTATTTTTGGTATATGTGAACGACATGGTGGAAGGGTTAGACTCAGAAGTGTCCCTGTTTGCAGATGATGTGAAGTTAATTTAGGAGAATTAAATCAGATGAGGACCAGGCAGGACTTCAAAGAGACCTGGACAGACTGGACACCTGGTCCAGCAAATGGCTTCTCTAATTTAATCCTGCCAAATGCAAAGTCAAGAAATAGGGGAAGGGCACAGAAGACCACAGACAGAGTATTTTTTTTTTTTTATATTTTTATTTAAAAGGACACAGTACAAGATATAAATAAATAAAAGAACACAATAATTAACCATTTGCAAATACAAGACCTACCATCAACCCCATAGC
>NW_026473363.1:0-10604 GCF_026875155.1 Cherax quadricarinatus | reverse complement strand
CCCCACCAGCTGTTGGATTGTTCCTTGGTTCCCCTGTACTAGACAGAATATGTCGTCTATGTTCCGTTTGTACAGGATCACTGACGGGGCCGTACCCAGTCTGTTCTGTTCCAGCTTGCAGTGTACGAAGATCTCTGCTACTGCCACACTCACCGATGCTCCTATGGCTGTGCCCGTCCTCTGTCTATAGACAGTACCGCCGAACTTCAGAATCGTGTCCCTCATCACATGTCTCAATGAGTCTTCTACTATTTCTCTGCTCGGTGGTTTCTTGATGCCCAGCAGTATTAGGTCTTCTCGGATTGTCCTCCAAGTTTTTCCAGTAAAAGTCCGCCACGGTCTCTGCTGCTTCCTGTTGGGGTATAGAAGGGTAAAGGGACTCGATGTCCAGTGAGACAATGATGAGGTCCCCCGGCGCTCTGCCCATCCTTGTTCTTGTTCCCTCCAATATCTGTAGGAAGTGTGTCGTGTCCTTGAGTCTGTCCGGAAGAAGTTTCAGCAGGGGCATCAGGATCGCGTCATAATGAAAATAACCCTCGAAGCTATAATCTAGGTGAAGTAGAGCTTGGTCATACAGAATGGGAAGGGGGAGGAGTTGCATTGTATGTTCGAGAAAATATTAATTGTTGCATAAAAAAAGGTATAAAAATAGATGGAGCAGTAACAGAGTCTGTTTGGGTAGAGTTCGTGGAGGGTCAAGAAAAACTAATTCTAGGTGTAATATACCGACCTCCAGGCTTGGATCACGATAGAGGGAGACTTCTTTTGGGACGAAATTGTTAGGGCTTCTGGACACAGTAACGTAGTCATAGTAGGGGACTTTAACTTTAGCCAAATTGACTGGAATTCTTTGACAGGTAATCTAGAGTCCAGTGACTTCATGGAAACAGTTCAGACTGTTTTCTGAAACAGAGTGTAACTGAACCTACCAGGGTAATAATTTGCTAGACCTAGTCTTGTCAAATAAGGAAACACTCGTGAATAATCTGGAGATCACTGAAGAGCTTGGCGCAAGTGATCACAAATCCATCACCTTTAGCATTAATTGGGAATGCAAGAATAATGATAATACAGTAAAAATCCCCGATTTTCGTTCTGCGCCGATTATAATGGACTTAGGGAACATCTGTCTAATCTTGATTGGGGTTATCTAGCTAATGATTTATTGACGATAATCATACTTATGAATATGAAGTGATCTGCTTTTATGATTGTTTTCTTAATAATGTACACAGTGCCCAGAGTATATACATTCCCTGAGAGAAAATTAGGTCTAATAATAACGATCCAAATGGGTTAACAGGAGGCTAAAGCATCTATTAGGGAGAAAAGGGGAATTTATAGGCGCATCAGAAGAGGAGAGGTTAACCTTACTGACCAATATGTTCAGCTAAAAGAGAAGTAAAAAAGGCGATTAGAAAGGCTAAACGTGACTATGAAATTAGAGTTGCTAATGAATCAAAGACTAATCCAAAGGGGTTCTTTCAAGTGTATAGGACGAAGGTGAAGGAAAAAGTAGGACCTCTGAAATCTGGGAATGGACAGCTGACGGATAATGAACTGGAAATGTGTTCCTTATTTAATACTATTTTTTGTCAGTTTTTACACAGGAAGATGTAAATGAGATTCCAGTAATTAACAATTATTTAGTTCCTGATGAATTTAAGTTGACTAATATTACTGTCACGAGGGACATGGTTATTAAACAGATAGACAAACTGAAACAAAATAAGTCCCCGGGACCCGATGAGTTGTTTTCAAGGGTACTTAAGGAATGCAAGATGGAGCTTAGTCAGTCATTAACGAGTGTATTCAATGCGTCCATCCTTACCAGTGTTGTGCCAGAGATGTGGAAGATGCTAATGTGGTTCCTATATTCAAATCGGGGGATAAGTCCACTCCTTCAAATTACCGTCCAATAACCCTGACATCTATATGGGCAAGTTATTAGAATCAATTATAGCTGACATTATCAGAAGTCACCTTGAAGAGCATAACTGATAAATGAATCTCAGCATGGATCACGAGAGGTCGTTCCTGCCTGACAAACTTACTGACGTTCTTCAATAGAACATTTGAGGCAGTTGACAGTGATAGGGAATATGATATTGTTTTTTTTGGATTTTAGTAAAGCCTTCGACAGAGTACCTCACAAGAGACTCTTAAGAAAAGTGGCAGCTCATGGGATAGGAGGTAAAGTTCTAGCATGGAATTTAGGCATGGCTTACCAATAGAAAGCAGAGAGTTACCATTAATGGAGTGAAATCTGAATGGGGATTAGTCACTAGTGGCGTTCCACAAGGATCAGTTTTAGGCCCTCTCTTTTTCATAATTTACATTTAAAAAAAACCCTTTATGAAGGGATTACTAGTGACATGAGTAAGTTTGCTGATGAACAAAGTGGCCGATAATTCACTCTGAGGAGGATATCAATGAAAATCCAGGACGATTTGAACAAAATTAAAGTCTTGGTCTGAGAAATGGCAGATGAAGTTTTAAAGTGGATAAAGTGTAAGGTACTTGCCCCTTTGGGAATGAAAATAACCCCTCGAAGCTATAATCTAGGTGAAGTAGAGCTCGGGCATACAAAATGTGAAAAAGACTTTGGAGTCATGGTAAGCAGAAATCTAAAGCCAAGACAGCAGTGCCTCATGTGCGCAACAAAGGGCCCAAAAGATTACTTTGGATTTATCTCAAGAAGTATAAGTAACAGAAGTCCAAAAGTTATTTTACAGCTCTTTTACATCACTGTGAGGCCTCATTTTGGGTTATGCTGCTCAGTTTTGGTTTCCCCCTTTCTACAGGAGGACATAGACTCGTTGGAGAACATACAGAGAAGAATGACTAAAATGATTTTACCCTTTAAAAAGAAAGCTTTAAACAAATCTCCACTCTCTGGAGAGGCGTAGAATGGGGGAGATATCATTGAAGTGTATAAGTGGATACGGGCATAAACAAGGGAGACTTTTAAATAAAGTACTGGGGGGTGTCAACCAGGTAAGAACCAGGAATAATGGTTTTAATTTTTGGGGAAAAATTTTTAGTTTTTAAGAAAGGACTAGGAGTACTGGTTTTTTCTAACAGAGTTTTAGTTTTCGGGGAACCCAGCCCTTCCCAGGGGGTGATAGAGGAAAGGCCTTTGGGTTTAGCTTTAAAAGAGACTAAAAATATATAAGTGGGGGGGCGGGGTTTTTAAAGGGGTTGGGGGGGGAAACAAAAAGTTTTTCTTGAGTAGCTTTAGGAATGGGTTTTGAAAAGGGAAACCTCCTCGTAGGGGCCCAGTGGGCCTTTCCGCAGTTTTTCCTTTAACATTCTTATGTTTTATGTTTTTAAGCTTAACAAAACAAAAGGGGGCCTTTTACTTTAAATTTTCCCTTTAATTTTCCCCTTAAAACAAAAAGGAGGAAAATTATTTTTTTATTAAAAAGAAAAAACAGAGAAAATACTAAAAGGGGTTTAAACTGTGAAAGGGAACCTCCCGTATGAAGATAGACTTAAAGCCTTAAATCTCCACTCTCGGAAAGGGCGTAGAATGGGGGGGGGAATAATCTTTGAAGTTTTAAAAGGTGGTTTGACGGGAAAAAACCCCCCAAAGGAGACATTAATAAAGTACTGAGGGTGTGGGAACCGGGTAAAAACCCGGGAAATAATGGTTTTAATTTGGGATAAATTTAGATTTAGAAAAAGGACATAGGAAAAAAACCTTTGGTTTTCTAACAGAGTTGAAAGATGCTTGGAACATTTTTCCCAGGGGGGTGATAGAGGCTAGGACCTTTGGGGAAAGTTTTAAAGAAGAACTGGACAAATATAGATGGGGGGGGCGGGGTTTGTTTGGGTGTCGGGGGTTACAGGAGTTTTTCTTGATTAGTTTTAAAGGTAGATGTCGATTTGATAAGGCCGCCGCTAGGGGCCAGTGGGCCTTCTGCAGTTTTTTCCTACATTCTTATTTTCTTATTTTTCCCCTTAAATAACCCCCCCTTGCTATCGGGCGTTGGGGGGGCTGCACCCCCCTGAAAGGACCGGCCTCGTCTTGAAAGTTCCCGGGTTCCTCACCCAGACCCCTTGTGTGCCCCTTGGGGCAGGAAAAAAACATTCCGGTTTTTTGAGGGAAACATCAGGCGAAGGTTTTACGTCCCCCGCTGTCTTTTTGATCTGCTAAAACCCATTTTTCTTTGGGGTTGCCGAGCCTCTCGTGGGAAACTTTCTTTTGTGACCTTCAGGCCCCCCTTTCCCTGTGGGTTTTCAGCCTTAAAAACCACTATCTCTGACCCTTTTAAATCTGACCCCAAAATTTACCATGTCACGCCCTCGTCGTCAGGCCCTTTAAACCCCCCCTCTCTTTCCTTGGGGTTGGGCCCTTTGTAGGGGCTTTTTTCTCGGTTTTTTCCCAGCCCCCCTTCCTTGATTTCTTCATCTTCTTTTTCCCAAGCCCCGGGCAGTTTCCCCGGGTGGCTGCCGCGGGGGCTCTAAAGTTTTTTTTGCGTGGGTCGAGAGCTGTCCCCCTGGGCCTCGGCCAAAAATTTTCTTCCTTCCATTCCCTCGGGAAGGCCGGTATAAAGGGACACTTTTCCCTGAAGTTCGACGGAAACTGTCAATAAACAGGGGGACGGGCACACCCATTGGAGCATCGGTGAGTGTGGCAGAAACAGAGATCTTCAAACACGGCAAGTTTGGAACACCCCGATGCTCCTATGGCTTGCCCTTCCCCCCTGTCTATAGACAGTACCGTCAACTTCAGAATCGTGTCCCTCATCACATGTCCCAATGAGTTTTTCTACTATTTCTCTGCCGGGGGTTTCTTGATCCCCCAGCAGTAGTAAGTCTTCTGGGTTTTGCCCTCCAATTTTTTCCAGTAAAGCCCGCCACGGCCCTCTGCTGCTTCCGTTGGGTACAAAAGGGGAAAAAAAAAAAGGGAAATTCGATGTCCAGTGAGACAATGTTTAGGTCCCCCGGCGCCTGCCATCCTTGTTCTTTTTCCCCTCCAATATCTGTAAAAAGTGTGTCTTTTCCCCTTGAGTCTGTCCGAAAAGTTTCGGGCGGGGCATCAGGATCGCCGCCCAAACCTTTCTATGGGGCGGGTGGGGCTGCACCCCTAAAAGGGAAAGGGCCCCTCTTTCTTGAAATTTCCCAGTTCCCTCCAACCTTGTGTGCCCTTGGGGCGGGAAATAAAACCCCCGGGTTTTTGGGGGAAACATCACAGAGAGTCCCCAAGCCACTTTTCATTTTTTCCCTTTTTTCCCTTTATTTTGTACGGGCAAAGGGATTACGTCACCGCGGGGTTTTCCCTTGATTTTCTAAAAACACTTCGTTGGGGTTTTCCCCGAGCCTCTCGTAGAAACTTTCTTTTGTGCCCATGCTTAAAGGCCCCCTTCCTGTATTTTTCACCCCTTAAAACCACATCTCTGACCTTTAAACCATCTATAATTCCCAAAGTAAAGTCTCCCGGTCGGGCCCCCTTAAAAATTCCACCTCCTTTCTTCTTGGGGTTTCGCCTGTAGTGCTTCTTCTCGGTTTTTTCCCCAGTCTCCCTTGTTTTCTTCTATCCTTTCTTATTTCCCGGGGGGTGGCCGCGGGGGCTCTCATGTATTTTTGCGTCGTCGAGGGGCTGTACCCTGGGCCCTGGCCCTGTATGTTCGCCCCCCCCCCCCCCCATATCCCTCTGAAGGCCTGGTCGAATCCCCTTTAGAAGCTTCCTGCGCCCTCACTGGGGGTTGGGTTTTGGGTTTTTCGTTCTCAGCATTTTCTGTTGGGGGGGGGGCCTGGAAAAGGACAGTCCCTTGCTAAGGACTCTCCCTCCTCGTTGTACTCTTTTTCCGAAATCAACCAGTCTCTTCTGCTTTTGGCCCAATTTCTTTTCGGGTTCCTCCTGCCCCTTCCCTGTCCTGTTTCTGTGTGTTTCTTTTCTGCCCCGGGTTTTCTGTTCCTGTGGGGTTTCCCTATTTTTCTCCTGTTTTCTGCCCCTGTCCGTCTTTTCCCTTTCTTGGGTTCCTGTTGCTTTCCCAAAAAAAAAGGTTTTTTGGAATCCTTGGGTTTTGTTTTGTGGTGATTCGTTTCTTTTTTAAGAAACCCGTATCCCCAAAATCTTCGTTCCTGGGTTTTTCCTTTTTTTTCGTGTTTCTGTTGTAATCCCTGTTTTTGTACCTGTTTCGTTTTTTTTTGGGTTTTTCCGTTTTTCTGCTCTTCCGTTCTCTTCCTTTTGGGTCGCGTCTCCTTTGTTTGGGGGCCCTTTCTTTTTGAAAAATTTCCCATTTGGGGGCCCTGGCCCCCAGGGGGTTTTTTAAGGACTTGGCGAAAGGATTTTAGATCCTCTGTTCCGGGGGTTTCCCCCCCTCACCGGGCGGAAATTTCCCTCCACTCTTGGGGGGCCCGGGCCGTTTTCTACTGCGGAAATTTCTTCTGTTTCCCCAAAACCGTTGGCCCCCAAAGGGGTCGATAAACCCCCTGCCATGGGTCCTCCTTTCTTCTTCTTCTTTTTCTTGGTGTATTCAAAACATTGGGCCCCCGGGAGTTTCCTCCTGGGGGCCCCAAAAAAAGCCCGGCTTTGAATAATGTCCTTGGCTGCCCCTTCTCCGAATTCCTTAATATGAGGGGGGCCCCGAGGGCTTTAATTTTTTCAAAACGTGTGTTTTCCCGTGCCACTGTCAAACCCAGGGGCCTGAGTTTTCTGCTAGAGACTTATAGTTTCTTGTTGGGTTCCCGTTTCCAACGTCTCCCCAGCCCGGTAGGGTAGTCACAGTGTTCTGGGAGGGAGTAAACCCTAATGGGGGGTTTTTGTCCCAAAGTCCGGGATCACCCCCCCGCCTTTTTTGCATCTTCCCAAGTAAATAATTTTTGTATGGTTTGTTTTAAGTTCCTTTTAGATTTCCGAGTGGGGCCGCTGCCCGCCTTTTTTTCCCCGTTGTTCAAAAAGGCCCCCAAGGGCCCTGTGTCAATGAGAAATTTCCGGCACCGGGGCTGGGCCTTTTTTTTATTATGCGGCTTTTTTTGTTTTGATACCCCTGAAAGGGAAAGGGCCTGTAGGACCCCAGCCTCCTTTGGTTTTGGGGGTACCGCCACTGCCCAGGCACCCCTTTAAGTATCTCCCGGGGGTTTTCCCTGATCGCTTGGGGTCAGTCCCCCCGTGTGGTCCCTTCCCTTTTCCCCGGCTTGCGTGGAATCAGTGAGAAGGGAGATTGGGCGGCCTGGTAGTTTTCCCCCCTGTTTGGCCAACATCATGCTTCTCCCGTCTTTTGGGTTTTTCAAACCACAAAACCCAAGTCCCCGCCTCGGCTGGGGGTCCCCCTTTTTAGAATCAAATGGTGGTTTCCCTTTTGTCGCTGGTCGCAGGGTGAAGATTTTTCGAAAGGCCCTCTGTGGCAAACCCTTGCGTGGCCCCGGCTGTGACTGCTCGGCCCCTGCCCCCATTCTGCTTTGCTCTAGTCACATAGTTTGGGCGTGAAAATAAAAGGACGGTTGTAGGTGTTTAAAAAAATCAAGTTGGGGGGGCTGCAATAGGAGTGAAAAAATCCTGTTTTTAGACGACCGTTTTTTTAGCTCACGCCCAAAGTCTTCAGGGCTAGTCTAGGATGTTGTCCCCTCCCGCTGGGCTCCACTTGTCCCTTTTTTTGAAAGGTTTTCAAACATCTAATTTATACAACTCAAAACATGTCACAAAAAAAAATGGGCCTGTCACTAATTTAAAAAAAACTTTCCCCACTCTGAGGCAAAAGGGTTTCAAAAAAGAATCGTTGTCGGGCCCTTTTGTCCAGTCTTGTTTCGAATTTTACGGGAAGTTTCTTCGTTTTTTGGTTAACCTGGGGTTTTTCCTTTTCCCCTTCTTCTTATTCAAACTGCTTCATGTTTTTTTATGCCTCCTGTTACTCCCTCTTTCTCCGGGGTTGTGTTAGGTTTTTTTTTTAATGTGCCGAACGTCCCCGAGGGGGCTCCAGTTGCTTTTTTGGGGTCGTTGTGGAGTGCAGTGGTCCCCGGGCAAACTTTAACCCCCCTTTAAACATTTCCCAAATTTTTTCCAGGGTAGTGCTGGTTTTTCCCACCCAAGTTCTTATCCCCGGGTCGCCCCTTCTGTCCTTCTATCTCGTAGGTTTTTGGTCCCTTTTTTTTTCCCCGTTTCCAAAGTCCTTTGGTCAGGGCCCGGGGTTTGGTCTGTCCGGGTTTTGGGAATTTGGGCCCCATCATTTTGTCTTTTAGTGACCTATCCCCCTCCCAAGCTACATCGGGGGTTTCTCTTTGGGAAAAAGTCCCCTCCATGATGCTTGTTCGAAATTTCCCCCCATCCCGGTCCACAGGTTTTCCATTTTCCCCCCTGGTGCCCAGAATTTATCGAATATTTGGGCGTTAGGAAAGATTTTTGTTGTCCTCCTTTCGCTGCACCGGTTGGAGGATTGTAGTCTGTCCCCTGCCTGAAGTTTCTCTGTTTCTTCCCCCAGTGGGCCCCTCTGGAAAATCCTCTATCCCTGAAAAAAAAACCCAAAATTTTTTCCCCTAGAGCTCCCCCTTTAATTCCTTTTCTTTTTTCTGCATATTTCCCCTTGATTCAGTCCCGGGAGTAGGGAGGGATTTCCCTTTAGGGTCCTGGGATGTGAAGAGGTCCCAGTGGCCCGGTACGGGGTGCGGTTTTCCCGGGTTGTAAAAAGTTCTGCTATGTAGATTTCCCATCTGTGGGTTTTGATAACCAACGTATCTAGGAAAAAGCAGCCCCGGGGGTACTTGGGTTCATGGGTGAAACGTAGGGAAAAGGGGGCGGGGTTCGCCCATTCCCCCCCAGCGTTGGATTTTTCCTTGGTTCCCCCGTACAACCCGAATAGGGCGTCCTATGGTTTTCCCTTTTTTACAGGATCACTGCGGGGGGCCCTACCCAGTCCCCGTTCTGTTTCCAGCTTGGGATGTAAAAAGAAACTCTGCTTTCTGCCACACTTACCGATGCCCCCTATGGCTGTGCCCGTCCCCCCTGTCAAAGACCCTAACCCCCCGAACTTCAGAAACGTGTCCCTCATCACCCTTTTTCAATGATTCCCTTTTACAAATTTCTCGCTCGTGGTTTCCCTTTATGCCCCAGCAGTATTAGGTCTTCCGGGTTGTTTTCCAAGTTTTTTTCCCGAAAAAGTCCGCCAAAGGTCTCTGCTGCTTTCCCGTTGGGGTATAGAAAGGGGAAAGGGGCCGATGTCCAATGAGACAATGATTTAGGTCCCCCGGCGCTCTGCCCATCCTTGTTCTTGTTCCTCCAATATCTGTAGGAAGTGTGTCGTGTCCTTGAGTCTGTCCGGAAGAAGTTTCAGCAGGGGCATCAGGATCGCCGTCATAATGAAAATAACCCTCGAAGCTATAATCTAGGTGAAGTAGAGCTTGGTCATACAGAATGGGAAGGGGGGAGGAGTTGCATTGTATGTTCGAGAAAATATTAATTGTTGCATAAAAAAAGGTATAAAAATAGATGGAGCAGTAACAGAGTCTGTTTGGGTAGAGTTTCGTGGAGGGTCAAGAAAAACTAATTCTAGGTGTAATATACCGACCTCCAGGCTTGGATCACGATAGAGGGAGACTTCTTTGGGACGAAATTGTTAGGGCTTCTGGACACAGTAACGTAGTCATAGTAGGGGACTTTAACTTTAGCCAAATTGACTGGAATTCTTTGACAGGTAATCTAGAGTCCAGTGACTTCATGGAAACAGTTCAGGACTGTTTTCTGAAACAGAGTGTAACTGAACCTACCAGGGGTAATAATTTGCTAGACTAGTCTTGTCAAATAAGGAAACACTCGTGAATAATCTGGAGATCACTGAAGAGCTTGGCGCAAGTGATCACAAATCCATCACCTTTAGCATTAATTGGGAATGCAAGAATAATGATAATACAGTAAAAATCCCCGATTTTCGTTCTGCCGATTATAATGGACTTAGGGAACATCTGTCTAATCTTGATTGGGGTTATCTAGCTAATGATTTTATTGACGATAATCATACTTATGAATATGAAGGGATCTGCTTTTATGATTGTTTTCTTAATAATGTACACAGTGCCCAGAGTATATACATTCCCTGAGAGAAATTAGGTCTAATAATAAGGGTCCCAAATGGGTTAACGGGAGGCTAAAGCATCTATTAGGGGGGGAAAAGGGGAATTTTAGGGCCCATCAGAAGAGGAGAGGGTTTAAACCCTTTCGACCAATAAAGTTCCTTAAAAGGGGAAGTAAAAAGGGGATTTGAAAAGGGGAAAAAGTGACTATGAAATTAGAAATTTTTTAATTAATCCCAAAGACTAATCCAAAGGGGTTTTTTCAAGTGGTTTTTGGACGAAGGTGAAGGAAAAAAAATAGGGCCTCTGAAATTGGGGAAAGGACAGTTTAAAGGAAAATGAATGGAAATGTGTTCCTTATTTAATGACTATTTTTTTTCAGTTTTTTTTTTTAAACAGGAAGGGTGTAAATGAGTTCCGTAAAAACAATTAATTTGTTCCCGATGAATTTAAGTTGACTAATATTACTGTTTACGAGGGGCAAGGTTTTTAAAAAAGATAGGGCAAACTGAAACAAAAAAAGTCCCCGGGGAAACCCCATGGTTGTTTTCAAAGGGGAATTAAGGAAAAGCAAGGGTGGAGTTTGTCACCCT
>NW_026473362.1:0-10615 GCF_026875155.1 Cherax quadricarinatus | reverse complement strand
GATTTAAATTTTGACCTCTTTTACCGCTTTTTATTTTTTCCGCGCCTGTAAAGGGAGCGTGTCTTTTCTTTTTTAATCTACCCTTCCCTTTTTCTTGAGGAATAACCTTGTGCATACATCGAGTGCCCCGAGTTAATCTTTCTAGGGATAAGTTTGGGTCTGTGTTGCTTAGATATCTTCCCCAGCTTATATCGGTTGGGGGACTTGGTTTATTTGGCCCCCCCTTTTTAAATTTTTTTTTATTGAATTTGAATTTGGTGAATCTCCCTCGTGAAGTCTTTTTTTGTCGGTCTGGGGCCCCCTGCGCAATATTCCACCCTAGATAGAACAAGTGACCAAGGATAGACTGAGGCACTTCATCCTCGATGTAGATGAGAGCACTGTCTATTCGGGTAGACTGAGAGCAATGTTATCCACAAGGATGCTTGGTTTTTACCTGGGAGGATTCCGGGGGCAACCCCCCGCACCCGGGTTTGAAACCAGGCCTCATGGTGGATCGGGGGCCTAATCAACCAGGCTGTTCGTTGGCCGCACGCAACCCGACGTAAAAACCAAGCCCGGTTATTAGGTACTGACTTAGGTATCTGCCGGTGCCTTTTTGAAGACACCCAGGGGTCTTAAGACACCGGGGGGTTTGAAGACAGCCCAGGGGTCTTGAAGACAGTCAGGGGTTTTAAAGGGCACCAAGGTCTTAAAGACAGCCAGGGGTCTTGAAGACAGTCGGGGGTTTAAAGACAGTCAGGGTCTTGAAGGAGCCAGGGTCTTGAAGACGCCGGGGGTCTTAAAAGCGGGGGCCCCTTAAGACAGTCGGGGTCTTGAAGACAGCCAAAGGTTTGAAGAAGTCAGGGTTTTTTAAAAAAGCCGGGGGTCTTGAAGACGCCAGGGGCCCCTTGAAGACAGTCAGGGGTTTTGAAGACCCAGGGTTTTGAAGACAGCCGGGGTCTTGAAGACAGCCAGGGGCTGAAGACATCAAGGCCCTTAAAGAAAACCGGGGTTTTGAAGCAGTCAGGGTTTAAGACAGTCAGGGGTCTTGAAACAGCCAGGGGGTCTTGAAGCACCCCGAGGATCTATTGGTAATCCCCTTGCGTGGCTGGGAGGCAGTTGAACAGTCTTGACCCCCTCACACTTTTTTGTTTTTGTCTTTCAGTGTACTCGTGGCGCCCCTGCTTTTCACTTGTTGGATTTTCTCCCCCAATCTTTTGCTATAGTAGGGAGTGATTACGATGCAAATTTGAGCTACTAGGATTTTCAAGAGTAAATTATCAGTATTTTCTCACCGCTTTCCAGGGAGTAAAACCAAGGGACTTAACCGTTTCCAGAAATTTTAGGTGGTTTTATCGACTTTACGTAAAATAAAATAATAATAATAATAAAAATAATAAAAAAAATAATAAATAATAATAATAATAATAATATCATTTTTTTACTACCAACATGTACAAGGATCCCATCATTAAAAGGGTTTTCCATACATGTACAAGGTATCCCAGTACATGTACAAGGATCCAGTACATGTACAAGGAACCAGTACATGTAAAAGGTATACCAGTACATGTACAAGGTTACCATACAGACAAGTATACCAGTACATGTAAAAGGAAACCCATACATGTACAAGGTATACCATACAAAAAAATTTATCAATCACCAAATACAGTACCGGGGGGGTTCAAGGAGGCCAAGTCACTCCTATCTTAAAGAAAAATAGTAGGTCTGATGTAGAAACAAGGCCTTTATATACTCGAAATATCTAAAATTCAAGAGAGGGGGTGTATTCTCAAGTAGTTAAGTACCTTAATACAACAACATTTCCATAGCTATAATCGGGCTTTAGAAATCCTACCATCCGACACCCCCTTATAATCTATGGTTTCCCTGAAATGAAATGTCAAAGGGGAACCTCTAGGCATGGAACCTTAGACCGCAAAAGGCCTTCGATACTGTCAACCACAATATATTATTAATAAACTTCAGCTATTGTAAGGGTTCTGTAGACGGTTTAAATCCACCCTTTGCAACAGGGGACAAAAATCACAAAATCAACAAAACAGAATCAAAACCCCCCCCGAAACATTGGAGTTCCCCAAGGTATATTCTGGTCCCTTATTATTCTTTGTTATGTCAATGATATGCCTATCAGTGTCAATGCAAACTCCTACGTTGCAGATGCAGTGCTCTGTTAGGTCAGGTAAAGACCCACAAGATATTTTAAGTTTTAACACGGAACGGGTCCTGCAGCAAATGGTTTAGACAACAAACTATCATTACACCTAGGGAAAAAGAAGCCCTTCTCTTGGACAAACAAAAATGAGAAGGGGAAAAAATTTTAATGTTTTAATGTAATGGGGGGCCCATCACTTTGGTTTATCAGTAAAATATTTGGGAATCCCCCTTTGACCCATGCTGCGGAGAATTGTGGGAACGTGTAGTAAAGAAAGCGAATGCCAAACGAGTTCCTGATAGCAAGCACAGTGTCTACCAGAGGCCGCGGCCCTTTTCTAGCCCTTATCAATGCCCAAAGGATTACGCTTGCTCTTCTTGGTACCGCCTTTACAAAAAAACTGAAAGATAGACTGCAAAAACACCCAGAACAAATCGAAGAAAACATCCCGGGGCTGGGACCAAAAACATGTAGGCCCCGGTGAAATTTCAGCTTTGGGTAGCTGAATGTTGAAAAACAGAGTAAAAAACTGAACTAAATCATGTTTTTAAAAAAATTTCTCACAAAAAGTCCAGAATTCTTGGTCAAATTTTGTCAAGGTTGGGAAAACCCAAAACCCAAACATATACATGGGGGGAGAGCACAACTTTGTAGTACCCACAGTCAGTGGGGGCCCGGCTTCAAACACCTTTTTTTGTACGCAATAAAGGAATGGAACAGACTACGCCGCACATTCAAAGCCAGTCATAGCGTTAACCATTTTCAAGAAGAGTGCCAAAAGTGTCTGATGAATGTAGCAACCAGAAAGGGAGGGGAATGATTTTCTATTTTTTAGCTAACATACGTGTAAATTTTACCTTATTCTTGTAATGACCCCTTATTGTAGATAGTCTTAAAGACCTTGGTGTAGCAGATAGTCCTTTTAGTAAGATAATAAGATGTTATCTTCATTATAGAATAATAAGAAAATATTATAACCTATATACTATAATAATACGGTAAAAGGACCCCAATGGAAATAATCACTCTGTCTGACTTTTTTGGGTATCCCAGGTTCCTCTACACATACTGCTATGTATGATAATTCTATGTAACTGTATTTGTGTATAACCTGAATAAACTTACTTACTTACTTATACTATTACAAGTACAATGTAAACAGATCATAGCTGACATCAGTAACATACTACTATATAGAAAGTTGCTTGTTATCTGAGCAATTCCCCGCAAATTAGGTCAGTTTTTGTCCCAGGAGTGGCGTGGAGTGGAACCCACAGTCGATGGCCTCCACCCCAAACCAACAGATACCGATACTAAAATGCCGGAAAAAAAAACCCCCCCCCATACCCACAATACCACCAGTCCGATAACATTCTCTTTGCAAATTTACAGACAGGGTCTAAGCCAGCAACAACAACAAAATACCTTCATCCTTGGAATGCTTGCAGAGGCAAAGGCAATGTTCGCGGCTCACTGAGACCCACATAAGGATCACTTGGACAACGAAAATTATGGATCCAAGGTTACAACCTATACAGAATGTGACAGAGTGGACACAGGCAAAAGGGGGGGTTGGCCTGTACATTGCAGAGTCACATGTTTGCAACAGAACTGCTTAATTGCCTCAAAATACGTAGTGGAAGTTTTAGCAGTAAAGGTCGAGAACAAACCCTAGTCAAGTGGTAGTCTACAAAGCCCCTCCGATGCCAACATCCCAGCATTCCCAGGAACAGCTGTTAAAAATTGAACCACTGTCTGGAAAATCTTCCAGCTCCTGCACCCAACATCTTGCTCTGGGGATTTCACTTAAGGCACCAAAAATGGAGGAATAATAGCAAATAATATTGTTGCAGTATAACAACAGGAGCAGCTCTGAGGAAAACTCCACTCACACGAGCTTTTTAAATCTCTGCATCAAAAATCAATTTTTAAACCAGCAAATATAGAGCCTACTAGACTGTAGAATACACTAACCTCATCTCACTACAAATGAATGATCTGATAAGAAATGTCACCATATCAAAAACAATATACTCAGATTCACAACATAATTGAGGTTCAGACAAGTATGCGTGAGCCCCAGACCGAATAATGACTAGTCATACGAGGGAGCATTCACGCAAATTCAACTCAAATAACAAAAACATAAAGTGGGACCAAGTAAACCAAGTCTAACCCGATATAAGCTGGGAAGATATACTAAGCAACACAGACCCAAACTATCCTAGAACAGATTAACTCGGTGGCACTCGATGTATGCACAAGTCTATATTCCTTAAAGAAAAAGAGATTGATGTAAAATAGAAAGAGACAGCGCTCCCTTTACAGGCGACGGAAAAGATAACAAGGAGCGGCTAAAAGAGGTCAATATATCTGAAAATGCGCAGGGAGACACTGGTCAGAGAAATAGCAAGCTCGAACTTAAGCTAAAGAACCTTAGGAGTCAGGCATCGCGGGAAGAACTAAAAAGCCATAAAATTGAAATCGAAAGAAACCCAAAGTTAATTTCTCTCCTAATCCAAATCAAAATCGAGACCACGTCCAGTATTGGGCCCCTACATAACAAAGATGGGTCCTACACAGATGACAGCAAGGAAATGAGTGAGCTACTCAAGTCCCAATATGACTCAGTTTTTAGCAAGCCGCTAACCAGACTGAGAGTCGAAGATCAAAAATGAATTTTCTATGAGAGAGCCACAAAATTTGATTAACACAAGCCTATCCGATGTTATCCTGACGCCAAATGACTTCGAACAGGCGATAAATGACATGCCCATGCACTCTGCCCCAGGGCCAGACTCATGGAACTCTGTGTTCATCAAGAACTGCAAGAACCCCCTATCACGAGCCTTTTCCATCCTATGGAGAGGGAGCATGGACACGGGGGTCGTCCCTCAGTTACTAAAAACAACAGACATAGCCCCACTCCACAAAGGGGGCAGTAAAGCAACAGCAAAGAACTACAGACCAATAGCACTAACATCCCATATCATAAAAATTTTTGAAAGGGTCCTAAGAAGCAAGATCACCACCCATCTAGAAACCATCAGTTACACAACCCAGGGCAACATGGGTTTAGAAAAAGGTCGCTCCTGCCTGTCTCAACTACGGGAAATCACTACGACAAGGTCCTAAATGCACTAGAAGAAAAAAGAATGCAGATTGTAATATATACAGACTTTGCAAAAGCCTTCGACAAGTGTGACCATGGCGTAATAGCGCACAAAATGCGCGCTAAAGGAATAACAGGAAAAGTCGGTCGATGGATCTATAATTTCCTCACTAAGAGAACACAGAGAGTAGTCGTCAACAGAGTAAAGTCCGAGGCAGCTACGGTGAAAAGCTCTGTTCCACAAGGCACAGTACTAGCTCCCATCTTGTTCCTCATCCTCATATCCGACATAGACAAGGAGTCAGCCACAGCACCGTGTCTTCCTTTGCAGATGACACCCGAATCTGCATGACAGTGTCTTCCCTTGCAGACACTGCAAGGCTCCAGGCAGACATCAACCAATCTTTCAGTGGGCTGCAGAAAAACAATATGAAGTTCAACGATGAGAAATTTCAATTACTCAGATATAGTAAACATGAGGAAATTAAATCTTCATCAGAGTACAAAACAAATTCCGGCCACAAAATAGAGCGAAACACCAACGTCAAAGGGCTGGGAGTGATTATGTCGGAGGATCTCACCTTCAAGGACCATAACATTGTATCAATCGCATCTGCTAGAAAATGACAGGATGGATAATGAGAACCTTCAAAACTAGGGAGGCCAAGCCCATGATGACACTCTTCAGGTCACTTGTTCTATCTAGGCTGGAATATTGCTGCACTCTAACAGCACCTTTGAAGGCAGGTGAAATTGCCGACCTAGAAAATGTACAGAGAACTTTCACGGCGCGCATAACGGAGATAAAACACCTCAATACTGGGAGCGCTTGAGGTTTCTAAACCTGTATTCCCTGGAACGCAGGAGGGAGAGATACATGATTATATACACCTGGAAAATCCTAGAGGGACTAGTACCGAACTTGCACACGAAAATCACTCACTACGAAAGCAAAAGACTTGGCAGACGATGCACCATCCCCCAATGAAAAGCAGGGGTTGTCACTAGCACGTTAAGAGACCATACAATAAGTGTCAGGGGCCCGAGACTGTTCAACTGCCTCCCAGCACACATAAGGGGGATTACCAACAGACCCCTGGCAGTCTTCAAGCTGGCACTGTACAAGCACCTAAAGTCAGTTCCTGATCAGCCGGGCTGTGGCTCGTACGTTGGTTTGCGTGCAGCCAGCAGCAACAGCCCGGTTGATCAGGCGCTGATCCACCAGGAGGCCTGGTCACAGACCGGGCCGCGGGGGCGTTGACCCCCGAAACTCTCTCCAGGTAAACTCCAGGATGTGACCCACACCAGTCCACTAACACCCAGGATGTGACCCACACCAGTCCACTAACACCCAGGATGTGACCCACACCAGTCCACTAACACCCAGGATGTGACCCACACCAGTCCACTAACACCCAGGATGCGCCCCACACCAGTCCACTAACCCCCAACCCAGGATGTGACCCCACACCAGTCCACTAACACCCAGGATGCGACCCACACCAGTCCACTAACACCCAGGAGTGACCCACACCAGTCCACTAACACCAGGATGCGACCCACACCAGTCCACTAACACCCAGGATGTGACCCACACCAGTCCACAAACACCCAGGATGTGACCCACACCAGTCCACTAACACCCAGGATGTGACCCACACCAGTCCACTAACACCCAGGATTAAACTAACACTGTGGAGTGGGAGGCATGATAACACTGGAAGACAGGAGGGACGGGGGGAACATGACCCTTGCCACTACAATAGGTGGGAACATGACATCACCTCCATTTTTGCACTCCGTGGATAATTACTTCACGGTTGTAGTGAAAAGCCGGTCACTGTACTCAGGTGAGGAGTGGACGTTCGACTCATTCACCTGGTATAATAATAATAATAATAATAATAATAATAATAATAATAATAATAATAATAATAATAATAATAATACCAGTACATGTACAAGGTATACCAGTACATGTACAAGGTATAAGAGAGAGAGATTTCGTTCGGATTTTTAACCCCGGAGGGTTAGCCACCCAGGATAACCCAAGAAAGTCAGTGCGTCATCGAGGACTGTCTAACTTATTTCCATTGGGGTCCTTAATCTTGTCCCCCAGGATGCGACCCACACCAGTCGACTAACACCCAGGTACCTATTTGCTGCTGGGTGAACGGGACAACAGGTGTAAGGAAACGTGTCGAATGTTTCCACCCGCCGGGAATCGAACCCGGGCCCTCCGTGTGTGAAGCGGGAGCTTTAGCCACCAGGCCACCGGGCCAGTACATGTACAAGGTATACCAGTACATGTACAAGGTATACCAGTACATGTACAAGGTATAACCAGTACATGTACAAAAGGTATACCAGTACATGTACAAGGTATACCAGTACATGTACAAGGTATACAGATCATAGCTGACATCAGTAACATACTACTATATAGAAAGTTGCTTGTTATGCTTTAGCATTTCCCGCAAATTAGTCCGTTTTTGTCCCAGGATGTGACCCCACACCAGTCCACTAACACCAGGGTGTGACCCACAAACCCGTCCACTAACACCCAGGATGTGACCCACACCAGTCCACTAACACCCAGGATGTGACCCCACACCAGTCCACTAACACCCGGATTTCGACCCCCCACCAGTCCACTAACACCCAGGATGTGACCCACACCAGTCCACTAACACCCAGGATGTGACCCACACCAGTCCACTAACACCCAGGATGTGACCCACACCAGTTCACTAACACCCAGGGTGTGACCCACACCAGTCCACTAACACCCAGGATGTGACCCACACCAGTCCACTAACACCCAGGATGTGACCCACACCAGTCCACTAACACCCAGGATGTGACCCACACCAGTCCACTCTGTTCCACAAGGCACAGTACTCGCTCCCATCTTGTTCCTCATCCTTATATCCGACATAGACAAGGATGTCAGCCACAGCACCGTGTCTTCCTTTGCAGATGACACCGAATCTGCATGACAGTGTCTTCCATTGCAGACACTGCAAAGCTCCAGGCAGACATCAACCAAATCTTTCAGTGGGCTGCAGAAAACAATATGAAGTTCAACGATGAGAAATTTCAATTACTCAGATATGGTAAACATGAGGAAATTAATCTTTATCAGAGTACAAAACAAATTCTGGCCACAAAATAGAGCGAAACACCAACGTCCAAAGACCTGGAGTGATCATGTCGGAGGATCTCACCTTCAAGGACCATAACATTGTATCAATCGCATCTGCTAAAAAAAATGACAGGAAAGGATTTAAAGAGAACCTTCAAAACTAGGGGGGCCAAGCCCCTGATGACACTCTTCAGGTCCACTTGTTCTATCTAGGCTGGAATATTGCTGCACACTAACAGCACCTTTCAAGGCAGGTGAAATTGCTGACCTAGAAAATGTACAAAGAACCTTCACGCGCGCATAACGGAGATAAAACACCTCAATTACTGGAGCGCTTGAGGTTCCTAAACCTGTACTCCCTGGGAAAGCAGGCGGGGGAGATACATGATTATATACACCTGGAAAATCCTAGAGGGACTAGTACCGAACTTGCCCCACGAAAATCACTCACTACGAAAGCAAAAGACTTGGCAGACGATGCACCATCCCCCCAATGAAAAGCAGGGGGTGTCACTAGCACGTTAAGAGACCATACAATAAGTGTCAGGGGCCCGAGACTGTTCAACTGCCTCCCAGCACACATAAGGGGGATTACCAACAGACCCCTGGCAGTCTTCAAGCTGGCACTGGACAAGCACCTAAAGTCAGTTCCGGATCAGCCGGGCTGTGGCTCGTATGTTGGTTTGCGTGCAGCCAGCAGCAACAGCCTGGTTGATCAGGCTCTGATCCACCAGGGGGCCTGGTCACAGACCGGGCCGGGGGGCGTTGACCCCCGGAACTCTCTCCAGGTAAACTCCAGGTAAACTAACACCCAGGATGCGACCCACACCAGTCCACTAACACCCAGGATGTGACCCACACCAGTCCACTAACACCCAGGATGCGACCCCACCCAGTCCACTAACACCCGGATGTGACCCACACCAGTTTCCCCTAACACCCCGGATGTGGACCCACACCAGTCCACTAACACCCAGGATGTGACCCACACCAGTCCACTAACACCCAGGATGTGACCCACACCAGTCCACTAACACCCAGGATGTGACCCACACCAGTCCACTAACACCCAGGATGTGACCCACACCAGTCCACTAACACCCAGGATGTGACCCACACCAGTCCACTAACACCCAGGATGTGACCCACACCAGTTCACTAACACCCAGGATGTGGCCCGGTGGTCTGGTGGCTAAAGCTCCCGCTTCACACACGGAGGGCCCGGGTTCGATTCCCGGCGGGTGGAAATTCCGACACGTTTCCTTACACCTATTGTCCTGTTCACCTAGCAGCAAATAGGTACCTGGGTGTTAGTCGACTGGTGTGGGTCGCATCCTGGGGGACAAGATTAAGGACCCCAATGGAAATAAGTTAGACAGTCCTCGATGACGCACTGACTTTCTTGGGTTATCCTGGGTGGCTAACCCTCTGGGGTTAAAAATCCGAACGAAATCTTATCTCTTACCCACACCAGTCCACTAACACCCAGGATGCGACCCACACCAGTCCACTAACCCAGGATGTGACCCACACCAGTCCACTAACACCCAGGATGTGACCCACACCAGTCCAATAACACCCAGGATGTGACCCACACCAGTCCACTAACACCCAGGATGTGACCCACACCAGTCCACTAACACCCAGGATGTAACCCACACCAGTCCGCTAACACCCAGGATGCGACCCACACCAGTCCACTAACATGACGGAAGGAATAGACTCTGAGGTGTCCCTGTTTGCAGATGACGTGAAGTTGATGAGAAGAATTCACTCGATCGAAGACCAGGCAGAACTACAAAGGGATCTGGACAGGCTGCAGACCTGGTCCAGCAATTGGCTCCTGGAGTTCAATCCCACCAAGTGCAAAGTCATGAAGATTGGGGAAGGGCAAAGAAGACCGCAGACGGAGTACAGTCTAGGGGGGCCAGAGACTACAAACCTCACTCAAGGAAAAAGATCTTGGGGTGAGTATAAAAACCCGGCACATCTCCTGAAGCGCACATCAACCAAAAAACTGCTGCGCAATGGGGGCCTACAAAAACCCCAAAAAAGCATTCTGACATCTTAATAAGGAATCATTAGGACCCCGTACCCGTGTACGTTAGGCCAATTTTGGGGTATGCGGCCAGTTTGGGAAATCACATCTAGCCCAAACACGTAAAGAAACTAGAAAGTGCAAAGGTTTTCAAAAAAC
>NW_026473361.1:0-11747 GCF_026875155.1 Cherax quadricarinatus | reverse complement strand
TTTGACCTTGAGAAGGCATATGACACAACTTGGAGGTATAATATTTTGGCCCAAGCCCAATCCTTAGGACTCCGAGGAAATCTACCATCCTTCCTTAAGAACTTTTTAACTGACAGACATTTCTGTGTTCCGGTTAATAATGTGCTCTCCCCGGACTTTATCCAAGCTGAAGGTGTCTCCCAGGGATGTGTTCTGAGCACAACACTTTTCTCCTTGTTATAAATGACTTGGCCTCTAGTCTTCCATCCAATATTTGGTCGTCACTCTATGTTGATGACTTCGTAATTGCTTGTGCAGGCGCTGACTGTCACCTCATTACAGTTTCTCTCCAGCATGCGGTCGACCGTGTTTCTAATTGGGCCACCACGCATGGGTTTAAATTTTCCAGTACCAAAACTCACCAAATTACTTTCACTAGATGCTCTGTCATCTCCGATCATCCTTTGTACCTTTATGGCTCACGTATCCCTGAACGTGATACAGTCAGGTTTCTAGGACTTCTCTTTGACCGTAGGTTGTCTTGGAAACCTCACATTACCTCTCTGAAGGCAATTTGTCACAGCCGGCTGAACCTTCTTAAAACCCTTGCTCATCTTTCATGGGGAGCTGATCGTCGAACTCTCCATCGCCTACATTCAGCCCTCATTTTATTGAAACTCGATTATGATGACCAAATCTATTCAGCGGCCTCTCTGCTACTCTCTATAGCCTTAATTCCATCCATCATCAGAGTTTATGTTTATGCCTTGGTGCTTTTTCCTCTTCCCCTGTTGAGAGCCTCTATGCAGAAGCGAATGTTCCATCCTTGTCCGATCGCCGTGTTGCCCATTGCCTTCGCTACTATGTACGTTCTCATGATCTCCGCAATCCTTCTATTTATAGAATAGTTACTGATATTAGTAGACATTCTTTATTTGTTTGCCATCCCTGTTTGCTCCGTCCCTTTTCTCTTCGCCTACATTCGCTCTTGTCTTCCCTTCAGTTGCCACCTCTCTATGTTCATGTAGCATCTCACTTTTCCCTACTCACTGGGAAGTTCCAGCTGTTCGAGTCTGTTCTTTCTCACTCCCTTGCTCAAAAGCCCAACTGCCTACGGTAGCTTCCCACTCTCTTTTTCTTGACCACTTCCACTCTCATTCTCAAGCCATTGCAGTGTACACAGATGGCTCTAAGTCTTCTAACGGTGTCGGATTCGCAGCAGTGTTTCTGCACAGCATCGTGCGAATGCATTTACTGTCTTCAGCTAGCAATTTTACTGCTGAATTGTATGCCATTCTTGCAGCACTTATCTGTATTGTATCTTTACCTGTGTCACCATTTGTGGTTGTTTCAGACTCCCTTAGTGCTTTACAGGCTATACAAAAATTTGATACACCTCACCCCCTAGTGCCCTGTATCCAACTTTGGTTACACCGTATCTCTACCAAGCATAAAGATATTGTTTTTTGTTGGGTCCCTGGTCAAATTGACGTACAGGGCAATGATCAGGCAG
The DNA here is from genome assembly GCF_026875155.1 of Cherax quadricarinatus. Classification (NCBI taxonomy): domain Eukaryota; kingdom Metazoa; phylum Arthropoda; class Malacostraca; order Decapoda; family Parastacidae; genus Cherax; species Cherax quadricarinatus. The sequence continues at coordinate 10,255 of NW_026473361.1, read as the reverse complement.
ACACTGCTGCGTGGTCAGTAGTACATGACCTTCCAGTTTCATATAGAGGTGTTCCATTCATGGACTATTTTGCTGTAATAGCTACCCACCTTCACACTCGTTGGCAACAACGTTGGTCTGCTCTGCTCAATAACAAACTTTGTTCTATTAAACCGAGTATAGGTTACTGGCCGTCTTCTTGTCATCAGTGTCGAGGTTTGGAGACTACTCTCTCCGGCCTTTGCATTGGCCACACTCGTCTTACTCATGGATAGGCGCCCTGCTCCTCTCTGTGAGAATTGTCAGGTTCCAGTATCGGTCAGCCACATTCTGTTAGACTGCCCACTATATCAACGAGAGCGCAGAATTTACCTCCAACGTCGTCTTCACTCTGCTGCTCTCTCTTTACCTTCCCTTCTTGCTGATGGACCCACCTTTCATCTGGACTCTCTCATTGACTTTTTGACAACAACTGATTTACTCCACAAACTCTGATGATGATACCTTTAGCACTCTCCTCAGCCCTTTCTACCTCAATCTCTTGCTACCCTCTACCCCCACATTATCCCCTGCCCCGCTGTTTTCTGTAACCTCCCCTGCCCCGCTGTTTTCTGTAACCTCCCCTGCCCCGCTGTTTTCTGTAACCTACTAATCATCCCTCCCCCCTTTTGCCACCCGATACCCTTGCTTCCTTCCCTGCCCTGCAACCCTGTATAGCCCTTGTGGTTTAGCGCTTCTTTTTGATAATAATAATAATAATAATAATAATAATAATACAGAACAATCAGTTCTAATATAAATCCCGACCTGAAAGGCTTTCTTAACAGTTGCAATAAGACCCACAGTCACAATACTTGGCACAAAAAAATCTCTATGATATTCCTCTTGGATCCAGAATATGGAACTCATTGCCAGAAATCTCCAGACCCACTGACTCATAGCATTTTCAAAACTACCGTTAAAAAACACTTTATCTCCTTAATCTATCCCAGCCTATCATAAATACATCTGTAAAAAGTATACATGCACTTGCTCACTATCATGAACAGTTAAAACATTATAATCAATATATACTTACACTCAATATCCTTAATCCTCTCAAACGTTAATTAATCAGTCCATGTGTGAGCTTGAGCTTAATAATAAAAATTGTAATTCCTCTCTAACTTATTAAAGCCATATAGCATGAACTCGTAGAATATACAGTTCCCTTGAATTCATCATAAACTCTTAAATTTTAAAATTACACTCACCTAAGTGCCATATGTACAAAATTACTCATACTGTTATTGCCTTATTATTCATGTTAGTTTCAAATTTGCCAGATATTTCTACATATAAAGGTTACTTCATGTACACTCAACTGTTATACTCCTTTGTACACACGGTGTGTCATGCTAGTTAACCTCTGGAAAGCTAAAATGTTGCTTCAGTTCTCTAAAACGGAGTAAACAGAGTCACAGAGGCTGTCAGTCTATCAGCATGAAGGTTCATGAGGATCTGAAACTCCGCTTAAAGTGGCTGTGATGATGTGTACTCTATTACGTAATAAAATATGCCTATTGATGAAATAAAAAAAATGGGGGGAGGGGGAAGTGTAATATTTAAACGACCTCAGAAAGAAATTCAAGTATTTTCCCTCGAAAATTTTTTATTTACTTCACTGAGGCTCCGGGTCCCATAGTTTGCACTAGAGGCGGATCCCAATCAAACACACAATATGTATATATTATATATATATATATATATATAATTATTATATATATATATATATATAAATATATATATACAACACTGCACTAGCTAGGGACTCGAACCCATGCTGCTTTAGCCTGCCTCATGGTGAGCGAAAACACAAAAAGCCCTAATCCACTGGACCATATGATCCTTAAGAGCAGTGCATCCAGCGGAACTGGATGTTGTACTCGCTACCCAAGGACACACGATGGTGTGGATAACTCTAGGCTAATTTCATTCTAGTCCCTGTTTGGTGTACTAGTACAACGAGCAGTATTTTATATTATTGTGACCACGAACGAGTGGTATTGATCAATAACAACACTGTACTAGCCAAGGACTCGAACCCATGCTGCTTTGGCCTGCCTCACGGTGGGCGAAAACACATGATGCCTTAATCTACGGGAAAATACGATCCTTAAGAGTAGCGCATCAAGTGGAACTGGATGTTGTACTCGCTACCCAAGGACACACGATGGTGAGGATGATTCTAGGCTAATTTCATTCTAGTCCCTGTTTGGTGTACTAGTACAACGAGCAGAATTTTATATTATTGTGACAAAGACCGAGTGGTATTGATCAATAACAACTCTGCACTAGCCATGGAGTCGAACCCATGCTGCGTCGGCTTGCCTCATGGTGGGTGAGAACACATGATTTCCTAATCCACTGGACCAAACGATCCTTAAGAGAAGTGCATCCAGCGGAACTGGATGTTGTACACTCTACCCAAGGACACACGATGGTGTGGATGACTCTTGGCTAATTTCATTCAAGTCCCTGTTTGGTGTACTAGTACAACGAACAGTATTTTATATTATCGTGACCACGAACGAGTGGTATTGATCAGTAACAACACTGCAGTAGCCACGGACTCGAACCCATGCTGTTCAGGCCTGCTTCAGGGTGGACGAAAACAAATGACACCCTAACCCACAGGAAAATGCGATCCTTAAGAGTAACACATCCATTGAACTGGATGTTGTACTCGCTACCCAAGGACACACGATGGTGTGGATGACTCGACTCTAATATCATACTAATCCCTGTAAGGTATACCTATACAACGTGCAGAATTTTATATTATTGCGACCACGAACGAGTGGTATTGGTCAATAACAACACTGCACTAGCCAAGGACTCGAACCCATGCTGCATCGGCTTGCCTCATGGTGGGCGAAACACATGATGCCTTAATCCACTTGACTATACGATCCTGAAAAGAAGTGCATCCAGCGGAACTAGATGTTCTGTTCACTACCCAAATGCACCTGATGGTGTGGATGACTCTAGGCTAATTTCATTCTATTTCCTGTTTGGTGTACAGTGAATCGAGCAGTATTTTATATTATTGTGACCACGAACGAGTGGTATTCATGAATAACAACACTTCACTAGCCTAGGACTCGAACCCATACTGCTTTGGCCTTCCTTATGGAGAACGAGAACACATGACGCCCTAATTTACTGGACCATACCATCCTTAAGAGTAGCGTCTCTAGCGGAACTGGATGTTATACTCGCTACACATGGGCAAGCAATTATGTGGAAGACTCTAGGCTAATTTCATTCAAGTCATTCATTCGTCTCTCAACCTGCGGGCTGAGAGGACGCTTTCTGAGCCTGCTCTTGCTTACACCTGGTGGCGAACCGTGTACTACAGTACGCAAGATGGCGGATCGTCAGGGTAGAAGAGTAAACACGGTCTGTGTGGAATTTATTCGTGGCTCTCTCAGTGGTGCAACAATGCATGTCTTGTTGCCTACCATTATTCGCGACGTCTATGGCATCCCCACTGAGGAATTATATGGTGTGGCTCTCAATGGGATGTCGAGGTTTTTTGTAAAATTCGCAAATGCCGGCTTTTACTCCAAGATTGTGGAAGATTTTCAAGAGAGGAAAATGGCGGTGAATTCAGCCGTAGAGGTATGCCTGCATGACGTCTCCACATACGTCACCTGGGTCAAAGTAAGGAACGTGCCTTTCGAGGCGGAGGAGTATGTTATTCGGAAAGTTTTTGGTAAATACGGCACGGTACATGCAGCGACCAAGGGAGTATGGAGGGAGGGCCCATACGATGGGCTCCCGGAAGGCTCCTGCACCCTAAAGATGATATTAAAACAGCCGATTCCATCTTACGTTTATCTAGAACACCACAGGACCCAAGTTTTTGTTCACTATGCAGGCCAACGTAAGACATGCAGGTTATGCAACTCGTATGACCATATGGCTGCTCAGTGCTCCAGACGCCTGGTTGTACGTATCCGGGAAACCTTCTCCTGCGGTCCTAAGAACCGAGGCCTTTGATCTGGAGACTGGTCCATCGCCTGAACAACGACCTACGCTTTGGAGTGAGGAAGTACAACAAGAGGAGACGCGGTCTATGGCGTGTGCCAACCCTGTCGGTGGACACTACAAACGTGACCACGCCACCTGTGGGGCCTACGGAGCCTGTGGAGTTGTCACAGGAAAGTTTGCTGGAGAACGTGCTAAACGATCTCCTGGATGGGGCAGAGCATACCCAGACGTTTTCACCGGAGTGTCCAAGAAGTGGTGAAGGATGATTCGCCAAATATGGGAGACCTGGACGTGACTACTATGACACGGTTGCATGAGGTGGTGGTGGAAGTCCACCAGGAGGCTTCGGCTGGTGAGATGTGTGTGGAAGGTGGTTCCCGCAAACGGACGGCAGGAGTGTCGGATATGGACGAGGTCCTGACACCGGGACAGCGGCCAGGGAAGAAATTATGGTCGAAAGTGGCTGAGGCGTCTCTTGCAGCCGGGGTTATGGCAAGCGCCCAGCATATGGGTAGGGCACGGGGGGGTGAGGGGGGCCTTGGGAAGTCAAAGGTCAAAGAAGGTCAGTGTAATGTACGTGTGGGAACGGGAAAGACCCACAAACATAGAGAAAAACCTCCTTTTGTGAATTCAAGTGTGTTACCATCAATGTAAATGGCCAGCGGGCAGAGTTTAAGTGTGTGGGATGGAGTGGTTCTTGCGCAGGTACGCTGTGGACGTTATGTTTCATACAAGAAACACAATTATAAGTTTGGGCGAGACTTACGGTTAAAAGGCTACAGAATGTATGTTAGCAGTTCTTTAAAATTAAAGGGTGGGTAGCTATAGCGGTGAAGGAGTCCAGCCCTTGGCGTGTCTTAAGATGGGAGGGGGGGGGAGGTGGGAGGGTGGTGAGGGTAGATGGGTACTGGGTGAGGTGAGGGTTTGTTTTATTGGCATTTACATGCCTGCGGAAAGTAACACTAAAGTTAAAATAAATTTTGTGAGGGAGGATTTAACGTTTTACGCTCGGGTTCGCCGTTCATTACCGTCATTTGTGGGGATTGGAATTGCGTTATCCGCCATAGCAATGTTGAGCCGAGGGGGGCGGGGTGCGTTTTAACCTGTCTTACGGAATCTGCTGGGGATGCAGGGGTTTACGATGTGGTGGGGCGGGGTGGGTGGGGATGGAGCATACGTTCGCTCGCAGGGGCTATGTGGCACGCCGGGAAGACTTTATGTAACACAAGGAATTAATTTGGGCACGTACAGACCTTTGATGTGGGGATTTCAGATCACCGTGCAGTGCTAGCGGACTTGAACTGGGATGGAATGATCAAGGTTTATCCAGGTTATTGGAAACTGAACGTGCGGCTATTGGAGGGGGAGGGGGATGGGTCAGCTTTTCAGGACTGGTGGAAGAATATTTGGGAAACGCGACGGGCAGGTGAATGTTTGTTGGAATGGTGGGAAACGCGTGCCAAACCCGGAATAGCGAGTTATTATAAGAAGCGGGGAAAAGAGGAGGCAAGGTGGAGGTTTGGGCTGCAAAACTATCTGGAGGGGCAGCTAAATGATTACTATGTGGGGGGCGGGAGTAGTAGGTATGACGACATTGAACAACTTCGTAGTCGACTTGCAGAAATTCACAATGAACGTTTCAATGCGGTTAGAGTCAGAGCAGGTATGGAAGAAGTGCTATGGGGTGACAAACCTTTGGGTTGTGTCTTGCGCAAATTTAGGGTCAGGCAACAGCGACGTCCCTCTTGCAATTGGGAAATATGCACGGGTTTGGGTGGTTACCCGCCGGGTCAAGTACTCCTCACCACGGACAGCATGAGTTTTTATGCTGATCTATGGTTTGGGGAAAAGCTATGGAGGGGAGTAGGGGGGTCCATGAGGGCGGCCTGGTGAGGAGGGATTTCAGAAAAGTTATAAGTGACAGGGATAGAACGGTACTAGAAGGTAGAATTCGAGTGGAGGAGGTAGAGGAGGCGATTTTTAGTATGAGTAAAGGAAAGGCACCAGGTATAGATGGCATTTCGAATGATTTTTATAGGGCGCATTGTGAAGTATTAAGCATTGTTTGGTTGATGTATTAAATTGCATGCTCACGGAGGGGAGGGTTTGGTATGTCACAAAGTACGGGGTAGTTGTGTTGGTTCCCAAAAAGGGAGGGGGGAGGGTCTGAGTGCATATAGAGCAATATCTCTTATGTGCTCTGACTATAAAATCTTTGCAAAAGTTTTAGGAAACAGAATGAGGAAGGTTTGGGGTCGGTTATTCACGAGGGACAGCTAGGCATACCAGGTAGGAGCATGAGGGACGGACATGTACGTATTAGGGAGTTTTTGGAGGAATGTCAAGGGGGGGGGGTGTCCTCGGGCTTGACTGGCAAAATGCTTATGACTGTGTTGATAGGGATTTATTGAGGCTTATTTTATTGAAGCAGGGTTTTGGAGAGGGAAAATTTCAAGATGGGTGGATACCTTGTATGCCACGGCTATGGTACGCGTACAGGTAAACGGTAAATTGGGTCAGCCGGTCCGTATGGAAAGGGGTTTGAGGCAAGGGTGCCCCCTCTCCCAGCTGCTTTTTGCTTGTATGCAAAATCCATTTTATGAGCTGGTGGATGGTGGTTTGAGGCGTGGAACGCTGAGCAGTGACCATGCAGCGCGTGTGGTCGGGTACGTAGATGATACCACAATTCTGTTAAAAGGGGAGGAGGATTTGCAGATCGTGGGATGGATTGTTGAGTTTTTTGGGGCAGAGTCAGGCATGTGCGTTAACAAGGCAAAATCGAAATTATTGGAGGTGGGTACATGGGTGGGGGGAGGTTGGGCGAAAGGTATGGGTGGTCAGTCGTGGTGCAACTTTGAATATGTGGCATCGTGTACATGGGCAGATGAGAGGGAGAGCCGAAGGGTAAACTCTGAATTGGTGGTTAACAAGGCTTTAGATCGACTTCGGGGGTTAAGAGCTGGGGATGTCTCGTTGCAACAGAGGACAGTAGTGGTTTAATACACTTGTTTATAGTAAAGTATGGGGTGTGGCCGCAGTGTACCCTTTAAGAGATACGGATATTCAGGAACTGCAGAGAAGGGTCTTACGTTATGTTTGGGGTTTCGGGAGGGCTTGGTTAAGTCGGGAGGTTGTCATGACCCATGTTTTGTCATGGGGTTTAGGTCTCTTGGCTTTGGGGCCACGGGTGAAGGCTCTCTATGTAAAGCAAGCGGTTTTCCTTAGGGCGGGCGGTGAGAAGGGCATCCGGGTGGTCGGGTAATGATCGAAATGCGTAAATGGTGGAGCGGCAGGGGATTAATCGAGTGTGAGGACATGCTGCGTTTGTTGTTAAAGTTGAGAAATGCGCAACGGATTCGGGTGGGGGAAATGGTCAGCATATGTTGTCGTAGGGAAATTGTACAGGGATTGTCTGTTTTTCCGCTGTATAATTGGGGGGAAATATGGGAAGGATTTTGTAAACTTAAGTTGGCACCAAGGGTTCGTGAATTGGTGCACAGATTTGTCATGGGGATTTTAGCATCAAAATCGGTCTTAAATAGGATGGGTTGCGGTCTTGAAGAAACAGCTTTTCATGCTGTCTACTTTTTTGATACCTTGGACAAAGTTCGTTCGTGGTTGGGGCGGGTTTTAGATTTTCTTAGTGGGGGAAGTATTTCAACCTTACGGGCCTTAACATTGGAAGTTAGCGGAGTATCAAGTGAGGTACGAAGAGCAATAATGTACGTGGTGGCTGATTTCCTCTATATCTCGTGGGTTATGCGGGAAACCGGGGGATCAGGTAGGATCAGGGCAATTGCGGCAGGTATCTACAGAACGTATTGCAGAAATAAACTCGTATATGGTAGAAGTTGGGATAATAGTTTTCCGGCAAAGTATCGATGTCTTACTGTTCAAATGTTGCTGCAACTGCGGGTGGGGTAAGGCAACGGGGGGCTGGACTCCCCCCGTGGTAGCACCAAACGGTATGTTAGAGACTTCAGGGTAGAGCGCGGGTTTTAGGGAGTGACGTGTATGTATTATGAATGGTTCCGTACGTCTGTGTGTATGGTTGTGGCGTTGTGTGGCACTGAGATCTTGAATTACTCATAAAATGAAGTCTTGTGGAATGTGCGACACGGTTTGTTAAGTTTATATGTGGCGTGATAGATGTTATAAGGAGTTTAGTGTTGGTAACTTACTAAAATCATAATAGACCATTTGGATATTACTTTTTCATGTTGTAATCTTGGGTTCTTTAAAATGTGTACATAGCCTAGTATTGTACCGATATGTAGCATGTGGTGTATTATCTTGCATTTTGAGCGTGAACTTCACGATATGCAATGTTTGAAAGTTTATAATTCATGTTAACATTAATATATGATATTATATTGGTGGTGTATATTCTTCTACTTATTACAGTGTATGTGTATAGGAATGTAATGTTTCATAACTGTTTTAGTCTGTAAATTTATGTTTTGTCTTGTTCATGCACTACCAACTTTTAGGTAAATACTCATTAAGGTTTTGATGAGGTCAGTGTATGACCATTCATTAGGATAATTAATGTATGTTATTTAGAACGGGGACTGTACATACGGGGGGGGGGGGTAGAAGTGTCAGCTGTGTCTGCACTGGCAATAATGATTATTGTAAAAGGAGGGTTTTTAGGTTATGTATATGGTTGTGGGTTATGTATATGGTTGTGGGTTATGTATATGGTTGTAATATGGCCATTATCTATGGTGTTCTTTAAATGTACCGAGATTGTGTACTAGAGGTTTTGTAATATCTAGTATGGTTTTTAATTTTATACTCTTATACATTATTGTATTTGTCCTATGTTTTAAATAAAAATATAAAAAAAAATTTCATTCTTGTCCATGTTTGGTGTACTAGTACAACGAGCAGTGTTTTATGTTATTGGGGAAACGAACGAGTAGTTGGTCATTAGCAACGCTACATTAGCCCAGGACTCTAACCCTGGCTGCTTTGGCCTGACTCTTGATGGGCGAAAACAAATAACGCCAAAATCCACTGGACCATACGGTACTTAAGTGTAGCGCACCAAGTGGAACTGGATGATATACGAGTGGTATTGATAAATAACAACAATGCACTAGCCAAGGATTCTAACCCATGCTGCTTTGGCCTGCCTCATGGTGGGCGAAAACACATATCGCTCTAATCCACTGGTATGATACGATCTTTAAGAGTAGCGCATCCAGTGGAATTGGGTGTTGTACTCCCTACTTACGGACACACGATGGTGTGGATGACTCTAGGCTAATTTCATTGTACTCCGTGTTTGGTGTACTAGTACAACGAGAAGTATTTTATATTATTGTGACCACGAACGAGTGGTATTGATGAATAACAATGCTGCACAAGCCAAGGACTCGAAACCATGCTGTTTGGACTTCCTTATGGTGAGCGAAAACACATGTCGCCCTAATCCGTTGGAACATGCGATCATTAAAAGTAGAGCATCCAGGATAACTGAATATTGAACTCACTACCCAAGAACACACGATGGAGTGGATGACTCTTGGCTAATTTCATTGTAGTGACTGTTTGGTGACCTAGTGCAACGAACAGTATTTTAAATTATTGTGACCGCAAATGAGTGGTATTGATGAATAATAACAGTGCACTAGCCAAGGACTCGAGCCCATACTGCTTTAGCCTGCCTCACGGTTGGCGAAAACACATGACTCCCTAATCCACTGGACCATACCATCCGTAAGAGAAGCCCCTCCAGCGGAACTTGATGTTATACCCATTTCCCAAGGACAGGCAATTATGTGGACGACTCTAGGCTAATTTCATTCTAGTCCATGTTTGGTGTACTAGTACAACGAGAATTATTTCATATTATTGTGACTACGAACGAGTGGTATTGATCAATAACAACACTGAACTAGTATATTACTCGAAACCATGATGCTTTGGACTACCTCATGGTGAGCGAAAACGCGTGACGCCGTAATCCGTTGGACCATATGATCATTAAAAGTAGCGCATTCAGCGGAACTGGATGTTGTACTCACTAGCCAAAAGACACATGATGGTGTGGATGACTCTTGGCTAATTTCATTCTAGTCACTGTTTGTTGTACTAGTACAACGAGAAGTATTTTATATTATTGTGACCACGAACGAGTGGTATTGATCAGTAAGAACACCGTACTAGCCAAGGACAATAACCCATGATGCTTTGGCCTGCGCCATGGTGGGCGAAATCACATGAGCCTAACAAT
>NW_026473360.1:0-20390 GCF_026875155.1 Cherax quadricarinatus | reverse complement strand
TATCTTGAAACGAAGTTCCCTTTCCCCAAGGCGAAGTTGCCATCCCTTTGGAGAAAAAGTTGCTATCCCAGAGTCCCAAACCCCGGGGACAGGTGCCCCATTCTGGGGAGAAAAATAGTGCCAATCTTGGGAAGACACTAGTGGCCATCCCTTGTAAGACGGGTGTGCCAACCCCGGAAAACGTGTGTGCCACCCAAAGGGAAGACAAAAGTGTGCCACCCCGGGGAAGAAGAAGGTGCCACCCAGGGAAGACAGAAGTAACCATACCTCGAAGACACAAGTGTGCCATCCCTGGAAACGGGAAGTGTGGCATCTCTGGGAAGGGGGAAGTGTGCAACCCTGGAAACTAAAATGTCCCACCCACGGGGAACAAGTTTTCCATCCCTTTAAAAACAGAAGTGTGCTATCCCAGGGAAGACAGAAGTTTTTCCTCCGGGGAAAGACAAGCGTGCCAACCAAAAGACGAAGTGGCCATCCCAAAGGAAGACGAAGTGTGCCGACCCAGGGAAGACAGAATTTTGGTACCACCAATGGAGGACGGAAGTGTGCTGTCACGGGGAAGAGGGAAGGGGCCCTCCCAGGGAAGGAGAGGTGTACCTCCCAGGGAAGACAGAAAGGCCCAAGGGAAAACAGGAAGAGTGACACTCAGGAAAGACCGGAAGTGTGCCATCCAAGGAATCCAGAAGTGTCCCATCCATAGGAAACAGAAGGTTCATCCCAGGGAAGCAGAAGTGTCAATCCCGGGGAAGACAGAAGTGTGCCACCCCAGGAAGAAGAAGTGTGCCTGACAGCGGAGAAAAAAGGTGCCACCCCAGAAAAGAAAGAAGAGTGCCATCCAAGGGAACGAAGTTTGCCACCCAAGGGAGACAGAAGTTTTCACCCAAGGGGAACAAAAGTGCCCCCATCCGGGGAAGACAGAAGTGTGCCTCCCTGGTAAGACAGAAGCGTCCATCAAAAGGGGACAAAGTTTGCCACCCCAGATGACAGAAGTGCGCCATCCCTGGAAGACAGAAGTGGCCATCCCGGTAAGACAGAAGGTGCCCCCCCAAAGGGGAGACAGAAGTTTGCCATCACAGGAAAGACAAAGTGCCCCCACCCCGGGAAGACAGAAGTGTGACATCCCGGGAAAGACAGAGTATGCCCATCCGGGAAGCAAAAGCGTGAAATTCCCGGGAAGGCAGAAATGTACATAAAAAGGAAAGCAGATATTGGCCATCCCAAAAAACGGGTTTTCCTTCCCGGGGAAGACAAAAGGGGAAAATCCCGGGAAACAAAAGTGTGCCATCTAAGGGAAGACAGAATGTGCCACCCCCTGGAAGAAGAGTGTGCCCCCCCGGGGAAGACGAAAAGTACCATCCAGGGAAGCAGAGTGTGCCCCCCCAGGGAAGACGAAGTATCCCATCCTGCGAAGCCCAAATTGCCACCCTTGGAAGACAGAACGTGCAACCCCAGGGACGAAGGAAGTGTGACACCCCAGGGAGAGAGGAAGGGGGGCACCCTGGGAAGGGGAAGTGTGGAATCCCTCGGAAGAGAAATGTCCCCACCCCGGGGCAGACAAGTTTTTCCCCCCCTTTGAAAACAAAAGGGTTCTCCCGGGGAAGACAAAAGGTTCCACACAGGGAAGACGAAGCGTGCCATCTTTAAAAAGACAGAGGTGTGCCACCCCATGGTACCCCAAAGGGGCCCCCCAAGAAGGGGAAAGTTGTACCACCCTGCGAAGGCGAAGTGTCCATCCCTTGGAAAGACAAAGAGGCCATCCCGAAAGAAAAAAGTGTGTATCCCAGGAAGACAGAAGGTGCCATCCGGGGAAAAGCAGGAAAGTGCCTTTCCCAAATGAAGACAGGAAGTTGATTCCAAGAAAGGGCCCATCAGTTGCCTCAGTGGGGACAGAATTGGCTATCCCGGGGAAGACAAAAGTGTGTATCCGGGAAACGAAGTGTGCCCACGGGAAAGACAAAGTTCCCACCCCGGGAAGACAGAAGTGTCCCCTTCCGTTAAATAAAAAAATGTGCCACCCCTTGGAATACAGAAGCGTGCCATCCAGGGAAGACAGAGGTTTGCCCCACCCGGGGAAGACAAAAGTGTACCTCCTTTGGGGAAACTAAGTGAGTTCCCATTTTTAAACCGGGAGTCCAAATGGCCTGTTGCCCTGGGTGTTAAGGGAGCTAAATAACACTGCAGAAAGGTTTTTGACTTATATTATCATTCCCCAAATTACGTACATATATTCCTAGCAAAATGAAGGTATTAGTGCATCCACGGAAGAAAAGGCAAAAATAGAAGCCAAAAAGGAGCGACCGTGATTCAACCCAGCTCTAGAAGGAATGAAAAGGGCAGACGGAGAGGGGTACCCACAAAACCTCTGCGTTGCCAAAACATTTTTTTTTGGCTGGAACCTGGGGTTTCAGTTGATGACTGGCCCCCTTCAACTTTAGTTATTGGTTCGTGTACATGCGCCCAATAAAAGGGTTTCGACTCTTTGCAAAGCCACATCGGGAATAAAGAAGTGTGCCATCCAGGGGAAGATAAGTGTGCCATTTCCCGGGAAGGGAGAATGTGCCATCCCCGGGGGGACAAAGGGGGCCATCCCCGGGGGAAAAAAGTGTCCCTCCCGGGGAAGACAGAATTGTGCCATCCCCGGGAAGACAAAGTTTGCCATCCAAGGGGAAACAAAATGGCAATTCCGGGGAAACAGAAGTGTGACACCAAAGGAAGACAGAAGTGTGCCATCCCAGGAAAAAAGAAATTGCCATCCCATGGAAAACAGAATGTGCCGACCCCCGGAAGACAGAATGTACCATCCCATGGAGGACAGGAAGTGTGCTGTACAGGGAAAGGGAAATGTCCCTCCCAGGGAAAGGGGAGGTGTCTCCCCGGGAAAACAGAATGTGCCATCAAAGAGAAAAGGAAAAGGGGACATCTCAGGAAAGACCGGAAGTGTGCCTCCCCGGGAAACCCGAAGGGTACCATCCAAGGAAGACAGAAGTGGCCACCCCGGAAAGACGAAAAATGTCCATCCCTGGGAAAACGAAGTTGGCCCTCCCGGGGAAAGACGAAAGGGGCCCTGACGCGGGGCAAAATGTGATCCCCGTCAGACAGAAATGTGCCATCCCAAGGGAGAAAAAGTTTGCAAACCAAGGGGAGACAAAAGTGCGCCACCCTGGAAGACAGAAGTGTTCCATCCGGGAAACAGAAATGTGCCATCCCCAAAGGGGGACAGAAGTTTGCCATCCCCGGAAAAAGAGTGGTCATCCCAGGAAAAACGAAGTGTGCCATCAATGGAAGCAAAGTGTGCCATCCCAGGAAAGACAGAAATGTGCCATACCAAGGGAAGACAGAAGTGTCCGACCCAGGGAGACAGAAGTGTACCATCCCATGGGGACGGAAGTGTGCGTCCAGGGGAAAAGAGGAAGGTGCCCTCCCGGGAAGGAAGGGTACCATCCCAGGGAAGAAAAAAGTGTGCCACCACAGGGAAAAAAAGTAAAGTGCATCTAGGAAAGACGGAAAATGTGCACCCAGGAATCCAAAAATTTACCACCTGGAAAAACAGAAGCGATCATCCCAGGGAAGACAGAAGTGTGCCATACCTGGGAAACAGAAATGGCCTTCCTGGGAAAACAGAAGTGTGCCCTCCCAAGGGGGACAGAAGTTTTCCACTGGAAAGACAGAAGTGTGCCATCCCAGGGAAGACAGAAGTGTGCCATCCCTGGGTATACTGAAGTGTGCCATCCCAGGGAAGACAGAAGTGTGACATCCCAGGGAAGACAGAAGTTTGGCATCTCAGGGAAGACAAATGTGTGCCATCCCTTGGAAGACAGAAGAGTGCCATACCTGGGAAAACAGAAGTGTGCCATCCCAGGGAACACAGAAGTGTGCCATCCCAGGAAAGACAGAAGTGTGCCATCCCACGGAAGACAAAAGTGTGCCATCACTTGGAAGACAGAAGAGTGCCATACCTGGGAAAAAAGAAGTGTGCCATCCAAGGGAAGGCAGAAGTGTGCCATCCCAGGGAAGACGGAAGTGTGCCATCCCTGGAAAGACAGAAGTGTGCAATCCCTTGGAAGACAGAAGAGTGCCACGTCAGCGAAGACGGAAGTGCGCCATCCGAGGGATGACAGAAGTGTGCCATCCCTGGAAAGACAGAAGTGTGCCATCCCTTGGAAGACAGAAGTGTTCCATTCCAGGGAAGACAGAAGTGTGCCATCGCAGTGAAGACAGAAGTGTGCAATCCCAGGGAAGAGAGAAGTGTGCTATTCCAGGGAAGGGAGAAGTGTGCCATCCCAGGGAACACAGAAGTGTGCCATCCAAGGGAATACAGAAGGGTGCCATCCTAGGGAAGACAGAAGTGTTCCATCCCAGGGAAGACAGAAATGTGTAATCCTAGGGAAGACAGAAGTGAGCCTTCTCAATGACGGCAGAAATGTGCCATCAACGGGAAGACAGAAGTGTGACATCCCTGGGAAAAGAGAAATGTGCCATCCCTGGAGAGACAGAAGTGTGTCTTCCCTAGGAAGACAGAGGTGTACCATCCCTGTTAAGACAGAAGTGTGCCATCCCTGGGAAGACAGAAGTGTGCCGTCCCTGGGAAGACAGAAGTGTGCCATCCCAGGGAATACAGAAGTGTGCCATCCCAGGGAAGACAGAAGTGTGCCATCCCTGGGAAAACAGAATTGTGCCGTCTCCTGGAAGGCAGAGGTTTGCCATTCCAGGGAAGCCATCCCTTGGATGACAGAAGTTTGCCATCTCTGTGAAGACAGCAGTGAGCCATCCGAGGAAAGACAGAAGTGTGCCATCCATGGGAAGACAGAAGTGTGCAATCGCAGGGAAGACAGAAGCGTGCAGTCCCTGGGAAGACAGAAATGTTCCATCCCAGGGAAGACAGAAGTGTGCCAATCCAGGGAAGTCAGAAAAATTGTGCCTTCCCTAGGAAGACAGTTGTGTGCCATCCCTGGGAAGAGGGAAGTGTGCCATCCATGGGAAGACAGAAGTGCGCCATTCCTGGGAACACAGAAGTGTGCGATCCCTGTTAAGACAGAAGTGTGGTATCCCTGGGAAGACAGAAGTGTGCCATCCCAGGGAAGACAGAAATGTGCTATCCCCAGAAAGACAGAAGTGTGCCATCCCAGGGAAAACAGAAGTGTGCCATCCCAGGGGCGCCAGAAGTGTGCCATGTCAGAGAAGACAGAAATGTGACATCCCTGGGTTGACAGAAGTGTGCCATTACTGCGAAGACAGAAATGTGCCATTCCTGGGAAGACAGAAGTGTGCCATACCAGTGAAGACAGAAGTGTGACATTCCAAGTAAGGCAGAATTGTGCCATCAGTGGGAAGACAGAAGTGAGTTACCCCAAGGAAAACAGAAGTGTGTCATCCAAGAGAAAACAGAAGTGAGCCATCAATGGGAAGACAGAAGTGTGCCATCCCAGGGAATACAAAAGTGAGCCATCCCTTGGAAGACAGAAGACTGCAATGCCTGGGAAAACAGAAGTGTTCCATCCTAGGGAAGACAGAAGTGTGCCATCTCAGGGAAGACAAAGGTGTGCCATCCTAGGGAAGACAGAAGTGTGTCTTCCCTTGGAAGACAAAAGTGAGATATCCAAGGGAAGACAGAAGTGTGCCATCCCAGGAAAATGAGACGTGTGCCATCCCAGGAAGACAGAAGTGTGCCATCCCAGGGAAGACTGAAGTGCACCATCACTGGAAAGACAGAAGTGTGCCATCCCATTGAATACAGAAGTGTGTCATCCCTTTGAAGACAGAAGTGTGCCATCCCAGGGAAGAGAGGAAGTGTGCCATCCCGGGGAAAGAGAAGAGTGCATTCCCTGAAAAGACAGAAGTGTGCCATATCAAGGAGGACAAAAGTGTGCCATCCATGGAAAGACAGAAGTGTGGCATCCCTGGAAAGACAGAAGTGCACAATCCCTCGGAAGACAGAAGTGTGCCATCCCAGGGGAGACAAAAGTTTGCCAACCCATGGAAGACAGAAGTGTGCCATCCCAGGGAATACAGAAGTGTGCCATCCCTGGAAAGACAGAACTATGCCATCCCGAGGAAGACAGAAGTATGCCATAACAGGAAGACAAAAGTTTGCAATCCCTTGGAATGCAGAAGTGTGCCATACCTAGGAAAGACAGAATTGCGCCATTCCAGGGAAGACAGAGGTGTGCCATCCCAGGGAAGACAGAAGTGTGCCATCCCAGGGAAGACAGAAGTGAGATATCCCATGGAAGAATGAAGTGTGCCATCCCTGGGAAGTCAGACGTGTGCCATCCCAGGTAAGACATAAGTGTGCCATCCCAGGGAGGACAGAAATGTGAAGTGTGCCATCCCAGAAAACACAGAAGTGTGCCATCCCAAAGAAGACAAAGTGCGCCATACCAGGGAAGACAGAAGTGTGCTACCAAAGATAAGAAAGAAGTGCCATCCCTGGGAAGACAGAAGTTTGTCATCCCAGGGAAAACAGAAGTGTGCCATCCCAGGGAAGACAGAAGTGTGCAATCCCTGGGAAAACAGAAGTGTGCCGTCTCCTGGAAGGCAGAGGTTTGCAATTCCAGGGAAGCCATCCCTTGGATGACAGAAGTTTGCCATCTCTGGGAAGACAGCAGTGAGCCATCCGCGGAAAGACAGAAGTGTGCCATTCATGGGAAGACAGAAGTGTGCCATCTCAGGGAAGACAGAAATGTGACATCCCTGCATTTTCAGAAGTGTGCCATTACTGCGAAGACAGAAATGTGCCATCCCTGGGAAGACAGAAGTGTGCCATACCGGGGAAGACAGAAGTGTGACATACCTTGCTTGAGAGAAGTGTGCCATCAATGGTTAGACAGAAGTGTACAATCATAGGGAAGACAGAAAAGTGCCATCATAGGGAAGGCGGAAGTGTGCCATCCCATCGATGGCAGAAGTGTGCCACCCCATTGAAGACAGAAGTTTGATATCCCAGGGAAGACAGATGAGTGCCTTCCCATGGAAGACCGAAGTGTGCCATCCCATGGAAGACAGAAGTGTGCCATACCAGGAAAGACAGAAGTGTGCCATCAAAGATAAGACAGAAGTGCCATCCCTGGGAAGACAGAAGTTTGTCATCCAAGCGAAGACAGAAGTGTGCCTTCCCAGGGAAGGCAGAAGTGTGATTTCCCAGGGAAGAGAGAAGTTTGCTATTCCAGGAAAGAGAGAAGTGTGTTATCCAAGGGAAGACAGAAATGAGCCATCCTAGTGAAGACAAAAGCGTGCCATCCCAGGGAAGGCAGAAGTGTGCCATCCTTGGGAAGACAAAAGTGTGCCATTCCTGGATAGACAGAAGTGTGCCATCCCTTGGAAGACAGAAGTGTGCCATCCCTGGGAAGAAAGAAGTGCGCCCTCCAAGTTGAGACAGAAGTGTGCCATCCCTGGGAAGACAGAAGTGTGCCATCCCTGGGAAGACAGAAGTGTGCCATCCCTGGGAAGACAGAAGTGTGCCACCCCCGGGAAGACAGAAGTGTGTCATCCCAGGGAAGACAGAAGTGTGCCATCACAGGGAAGAGAGAAGTGTGTTATTCCAGGGAAGACAGAAGTGTGCCATCCCAGGGAAGAGAGAAATGCGCCATCCAAGGGAAGATAGAAGTGTGCCATTACATGGAATGCAGAAATGTGCGCCATCCCTGGGAAGGCAGAAGTCTAATATCCCTGGAAAGAGACAAGTTTGCTCTCCGTGGGAAGACAGCAGTGTGCCATCCATGGGAAGACAGAAGTGTGTCATCCAAATGAAGACAGAAGTGTGACATGCCAGGGAAGACAGAAGTGTGCAATCCTAAAGAAGACAGAAGGGTGACATCCCTGGGAAGACAGAAGTGTGACATCCCAGGGAAGAGAGAAGCATGCCATCCCTGGGTAGACTGAAGTGTGCCATCCCAGGGAAGGCAGAAGTGTGACATCCCAGGGAAGACAGAAGTTTGGCATCTCAGGGAAGACAAAAGTGTGCCATCCCTTGGAAGACAGAAGAGTGCCATACCTGGGAAAACATAAGTGTGCCATCCCAGGGAAGACAGAAGTGTGCCATCCCAGGAAAGACAGAAGTGTGCCATCCCACGGAAGACAAAAGTGTGCCATACCTTTGAAGACAGAAGAGTGACATACCTGGGAAAGCAGAAGTGTGTCATCCCAGGGAAGACAGAAGTGTGCCATCCCACGGAAGACAAAAGTGTGCCATCCCTTGTAAGGCAGAAGAGTGCCATACCTGGGAAAACAGAAGTGTGCCTTCCAAGGGAAGACAGAAGTGTGATATCCCATTGAAGACAGAAGTCTGCCATCCCAAGGAAGACAGAAGTGTGTCATCAAAGGTAAGACAGAAGTGTGCCATCCCTTGGAAGAGAGAAGTGTTCCATCCCAGGGAAGACAGAAGTGTGCCATCCCAGTGAAGACAGAAGTGTGCAATCCCAGGGAAGACAGAACTGCGCTATTCCAGGGAAGGGAGAAGTGTGCCAACCCAGGGAAGACAGAAGTGTGCCATCCAAGGGAATGCAGAAGGGTGCCACCCTAGGGAAGACAGGAGTGATCCATCCCAGGGAAGACAGAAATGTGCTATCCTAGGGAAGACAGAAGTGTGCCTTCCCAGTAACGGCAGAAATGTGCCATCAACGGGAAGACATAAGTGTGACATCCCTGGGAAGAGAGAAGTGCCATCCCTGGGGAGACAGAAGTGCGCCATCCCTGGGAAGACAGAAGTGTACCATCCCTGTTAAGACAGAAGTGTGCCATCCCTGGGAAGACATAAGTGTGCCGTCCCTGGGAAGACAGAAGTCTGCCATCCCAGGGAATACAGAAGTGTGCCATCCCAGGGAAGAAAGAAGTGTGCCGTCCCTGGGAAAACAGAAGTGTGCCGTCACTGGGAAGGCCGAGGTTTGCCATTCCAGGAAAGCCATCCCTTGGATAACAGAAGTTTGCCATCTCTGGGAAGACAGCAGTGTGCCATCAGAGGAAAGACAGAAGTGTGCCATCCCTGGGAAGACAGAAGTCTGCTATCGCTGGGAAGACAGAAGTGTGCAGTCCCTGGGAAGACAGAAATGTTCCATCCCAGGGAAGACAGAAGTGTGCCAACCCAGGGAAGTCAGAAAAATTGTGCCTTCCCTAGGAAGACAGAAGTGTGCCATCCCTGGGAAGAGTGAAGTATGCCATCCATGGGAAGACAGAAATGCGCCATTCCTGGGAACACAGAAGTGCGCCATCCCTGTAATGTGCCATTACTGCGAAGACAGAAATGTGCCATCCCTGGGAAGACAGAAGTGTGCCATACCGGGGAAGACAGAAGTGTGACATCCCTTGCTTGACAGAAGTGTGCCATCAATGGTTAGACAGAAGTGTACCATCACAGGGAAGACAGAAATGTGCCATCATAGGGAAGGCGGAAGTGTGCCATCCCATCGATGGCATAATTGTGCCACCCCATTGAAGACAGAAGTTTGATATCCCAGGGAAGACAGATGAGTGCCATCCCATGGAAGACCGAAGTGTGCCATCCCATGGAAGAGAGAAGTGTGCCATCCCAAGGAAATCAGAAGTGTGCCGTCCCTGGGAAAACAGAAGTGTGCCGTCTCTGGGAAGGCAGAGGTTTGCCATTCCAGGGAAGCCATCCCTTGGACGACAGAAGTTTGCCATCTCTGAGAAGACAGCAGTGTGCCATCCGAGGAAAGACAGAAGTGTGCCATCCCTGGGAAGACAGAAGTGTGCTATCGCTGGGAAGACAGAAGTGTGCAGTCCCTGGGAAGACAGAAATGTTCCATCCCAGGGAAGACAGAAGTGTGCCAACCCAGGGAAGTCAGAGAAATTGTGCCTTCCCTAGGAAGACAGAACTGTGCCATCCCTGGGAAGAGTGAAGTATGCCATCCATGCGAAGACAGAAGTGCGCCATTCCTGGGAACACAAAAGTGTGCCATCCCTGTTAAGACAGAGGTGTGCTATCCCTGGGAAGACAGAAGTGTGCCATCCCAGGGAAGACAGAAATGCTATCCCCTGGAAGACAGAAGTGTGCCATCCCAGGGAAGACAGAAATGTGACATCCCTGCGTTGACAGAAGTGTGCCATTACTGCGAAGACAGAAATGTGCCATCCCTGGGAAGACAGAATTGTGTCATACCGGGAAAGACAGAAGTGTGACATACCTTGCTTGAGAGAAGTGTGCCATCAATGGTTAGACAGAAGTGTACCATCATAGGGAAGACAGAAATGTGCCAACATAGGGAAGGCGGAAGTGTGCCATCCCATCGATGGCAGAAGTGTGCCACCCCATTGAAGACAGAAGTTTTATATCCCAGGGAAGACAGATGAGTGCCTTCCCATGGAAGACAAAAGTGTGCCATCACTTGGAGGACAGAAGAGTGCCATACCTGGCACAAAAGAAGTGTGCCATCCCAGGGAAGGCAGAAGTGTGCTATTCGAGAGAATACAGGAAGTGTGCCATCCTAAGTAAGGCTGAAGTTTGCCATCCCTGGGAAGACAGAAGTGTCCCTTCCCAGGGAAGATGGAAGTGTGCCATCCGAGAGAAGACAGAAGTGTGCCATCACTGGAAAGACAGAAGTGTGCAATCCCTTGGAAGACAGAAGAGTGCCATCCCAGGGAATACAAATGTGTGTCATCCTTGGGAAGGCAGAAGAGTGCCATACCTGGGAAAACAGAAGTGTGCCATCCAAGGGAAGACAGAAGTGTGATATCCCATTGAAGACAGAAGTCTGCCATCCCAAGGAAGACAGAAGTGTGTCATCAGAGGTAAGACAGAAGTGTGCCATCCCTTGGAAGACCGAAGTGTTCCATCCCAGGGAAGACAGAAGTGTGCCATCCCAGTGAAGACAGAAGTGTGCAATCCCAGGGAAGACAGAAGTGCGCTATTCCAGGGAAGGGAGAAGTGTGCCATCCCAGGGAAGACAGAAGTGTGCCATCCAAGGGAATACAGAAAGGTGCCATCCTAGGGAAGACAGAAGTGTTCCATCCAAGGGAAGACAGAAATGTGCTATCCTAGGGAAGACAGAAGTGTGCCTTCCCAGTGACGGCAGAAATGTGCCATCAACGAGAAGACAGAAGTGTGACATCCCTGGGAAGAGAGAAGTGCCATCCTGGGGAGACAGAAGTGCGCCATCCCTGGAAAGACAGAAGTGGACCATCCCTGTTAAGATAGAAGTGTGCCATCCCTGGGAAGACATAAGTGTGCCGTCCCTGGGAAGACAGAAGTCTGCCATCCCAGGGAATACAGAAGTGTGCCATCCCAGGGAAGACAGAAGTGTGCCGTCCCTGGGAAAACAGAAGTGTGCCGTCTCTGGGAAGGCAGAGGTTTGCCATTCCAGGGAAGCCATCCCTTGGATGACAGAAGTTTGCCACCTCTGGGAAGACAGCAGTGTGCCATCCGAGGAAAGACAGAAGTGTGCCATCACTGGGAAGACAGAAGTCTGCTATCGCTGGAAAGATAGAAGTGTGCAGTCCCTGGGAAGACAGAAATGTTCCATCCCAGGGAAGACAGAAGTGTGCCAACCCAGGGAAGTCAGAAAAATTGTGCCTTCCCTAGGAAGACAGAAGTGTGCCATCCCTGGGAAGAGTGAAGTATGCCATCCATGGGAAGACAGAAGTGCGCCATTCCTTGGAACACAGAAGTGTGCCATCCCTGTTAAGGCAGAGGTGTGCTATCCCTGGGAAGACAGAAGTGTGCCATCCCAGGGAAGACAGAAGTGTGCCATCCCAGGGATGACAGAAGTGTGCCATCTCAGGGAAGACAGAAATGTGACATCCCTGGGTTGACAGAAGTGTGCCATTACTGCGAAGACAGAAATGTGCCATCCCTGGGAAGACAGAAGTGTGCCATACCGGGGAAGACAGAAGTGTGACATCCCTTGCTTGACAGAAGTGTGCCATCAATGGTTAGACAGAAGCGTACCATCATAGGGAAGAGAGAAATGTGCCATCATAGGGAAGGCGGAAGTGTGCCATCCCATCGATGGCAGAGGTGTGCCACCCCATTGAAGACAGAAGTGTGCCATCCAAGGGAATACAGAAGAGTGCCATCCTAGTGAAGGCAGAAGTGTTCCATCCCAGGGAAGATAGAAATGTGCTATCCTAGAGAAGACAGAAGTGTGCCTTGCCAGTGGCGGCAGAAATGTGCCATCAACGGGAAGACAGAAGTGTGACATCCCTGGGAAGAGAGAAGTGCCATCCCTTGGGAGACAGAAGTGCGCCATCCCTGGGGAGACAGAAGTGTACCATCGCTGTTAAGACAGAAGTGTGTCATCCCTGGGAAGACATAAGTGTGCCGTCCCTAGGAAGACAGAAGTCTGCCATTAAAAGGGAATACAGAAGTGTGCCATCCAAGGGAAGACAGAAGTGTGCCGTCTCTGGGAAGGCAGAGGTTTGCCATTCCAGGGAAGCCATGACAGAAGTTTTTCATCTCTGGGAAGACAGCAGTGTGCCATCCGAGGAAAGACAGAAGTGTGCCATCCCTGGGAAGACAGAAGTGTGCTATTGCTGGGAAGACAGAAGTGTGCAGTCCCTGGGAAGACAAAAATGTTCCATCCTAGGGAAGACAGAAGTGTGCCAAACCAGGGAAGTCAGAAAAATTGTGCCTTCCCTTGGAAGACAGAAGTGTGCCATCCCAGGGAAGACAGAAATGTGCTATCCCGAGGAAGACAGAAGTGTGCCATCCCAGGGAAGACAAAAGTGTGCCATCCCAGGGATGACAGAAGTGTGCCATCTCAGGGAAGACAGAAATGTGACATCCATGGGTTGACAGAAGTGTGCCATTACTGCGAAGACAGAAATGTGCCATCCCTTGGAAGACAGAAGTGTGCCATACCGGGGAAGACAGAAGTGTGACATCCCTTGCTTGACAGAAGTGTGCCATCAATGGTTAGACAGAAGTGTACCATCACAGGCAAGACAGAAATGTGCCATGATAGGGAAGGCGGAAGAGTGCCATCCCATCGATGGCAGAAGTGTGCCACCCCTTTGAAGACAGGAATTTGATATCCCAGGGAAGACAGATGAGTGCCATCCCATGGAAGACCAAAGTGTGCAATCCCATGGAAGACAGAAGTGTGCCGTCCCTGGGAAAACAGAAGTGTGCCGTCTCTGGGAAGGCAGAGGTTTGCCATTCCAGGGAAGCCATCCCTTGGATGACAAAAGTTTGCCATCTCTGGGAAGACAGCAGTATGCCATCCGAGGAAAGACAGAAGTGTGCCATCCCTGGGAAGACAGAAGTGTGCAGTCACTGCGAAGACAGAAATGTTCCATCCCAGGGAAGACAGAAGTGTGCCAACCCAGGGAAGTCAGAGAAATTGTTCCTTCCCTAGGAAGACAGAACTGTGCCATCCCTGGGAAGAGTGAAGTATGCCATCCATGGGAAGACAGAAGTGCGCCTTTCCCTGGGAACACAGAAGTGTGCCATCCCGGGTTAAAGAAGAGGTGTGCTATCCCCTGGGAAAAGACAGAAGTGTGCCTTCCCAGGGAAGACAGAAATGCTATCCCCAGGAAGGCAGAAGTGTGCCATCCCAGGGAAGACACTAGTGTGCCATCCTAGGGATGACAGAAGTGTGCCATCTCAAGAAAGACAGAAATGTGACATCCCTGGGTTGACAGAAGTGTGCCATTACTGCGAAAACAGAAATGTGCCATCCCTGGGAAGACAGAAGTGTGCCATACCGGGGAAGACAGAAGTGTGACATCCCTTGTTTGACAGAAGTGTGCCATAAAAGGTTAGACAGAAGCGCCCATCATGGGGAAAAGAGAAAATGGGGCCATCATAGGGAAGGCGGAAGTGTGCCATCCCATCGATGGCAGAGGTGTGCCACCCCATTGAAGACAGAAGTTTGATATCCCAGGGAAGACAGGTGAGTGCCATCCCATGGAAGACCGAAGTGTCCCATCCCATGGAAGACAGAAGTGTGCCATACCAGGGAAGGCAGAAGTGTGCCATCAAAGATAAGACAGAAGTGCCATCCCTGGGAAGACAGAAGTTTGTCATCCCAGGGAAGACAGAAGTGTGCCTTCCCAGGGAAGGCAGAAGTGTGCCTTCCCAGGGAAGACAGAAGTTTGCTATTCCAGGAAAGAGAGAAGTGTCATCCAAGGGAAGACAGAAATGAGCCATCCTAGTGTAGACAAAAGTGTGCCATCCCATGGAAGGCAGAAGTGTGCCATCCTTGGGAAGACAAAAGTGTGCCATTCCTGGATAGACAGAAGTGTGCCATCCCTAGGAAGACAGAAGTGTGCCATCCATGGGAAGAAAGAAGTGCGGCATCCAAGGGAAGACAGAAGTGTGCATTCCCTGGGAAGACAGAAGTGTGCCATCCCTAGGAAGACAGAAGTGTGCCATCCTTGGGAAGACAGAAGTGTGCCTCCCCCGGGCAGACAGAAGTGTGTCATCCCAGGGAAGACAGAAGTGTGCCATTCCAGGGTAGACAGAAGTGTGATATCCCATCTGAGACAGAAGTGTGCCATCCCAGGGAAAACAGAGGTGTGCCATCCCAGCGATGAGAGAAGTGTGTTATTCCAGGGAAGACAGAAGTGTGCCATCCCCGGGAAGAGAGAAATGCGCCATCCCAGGGAAGATTGAAGTGTGCCTTTACAGGGAATGCAGAAATGTGCGCCATCCCTGGGAAGGCAGAAGTCTAAGATCCCTGGAAAGAGACAAGTTTGCCATCCGTGGGAAGACAGCAGTGTGCCATCCATGGGAAGACAGAAGTGTGCCATCCCAATGAAGACAGAAGTGTGACATGCCAGGGAAGACAGAAGTGTGCAATCCTAAAGAAGACAGAAGTGTGCAATCCTAAAGAAGACAGAAGTGTGACATCCATGGGAAGACAGAAGTGTGACATCCCAGGGAAGACAGAAGTGTGCCATCCCTGGGAAGAGAGAAGTGCCATCCCTGGGGAGACAGAAGTGTACCATCCCTGTTAAGACAGAAGTGTGCCATCCCTGGGAAGAGTGAAGTGTGCCGTCCCTGGGAAGACAGAAGACTGACATCCCTGGGAATACAGAAGTGTGCCATCCCAGGGAAGACAGAAGTGTGCCATCAAAGATAAGACAGAAGTGCCATCCCTGGGAAGACAGAAGTTTGTCATCCCAGGGAAGACAGAAGTGTGCCATTCCAGGGAAGGCAGAAGTGTGCCATCCCATGGAAGACAGAAGTGTGCCATCCCAGGGAAGACAGAAGTGTGCCATCCCTGGGAAGAGTGAAGTGTGCCGTCCCTGGGAAGACAGAAGACTGACATCCCTGGGAATACAGAAGTGTGCCATCCCAGGGAAGACAGAAGTGTGCCGTCCCTGGGAAAACAGAAGTGTGCCGTCTCTGGGAAGGCAGAGGTTTGCCATTCCAGGGAAGCCATCCCTTGGATGACAGAAGTTTGCCATCTCTGGGAAGACAGCAGTGTGCCATCCGAGGAAAGACAGAAGTGTGCCATCCCTGGGAAGACAGAAGTGTGCTATCGCTGGGAAGACAGAAGTGTGCAGTCCCTGGGAAGATAGAAATTTTTCCTTTCCCAGGGAAGGGACAGAAGTGTGCCAACCCACGGAAGTCAGAAAAATTGTGCCTTCCCTAGGAAGCAGAAGTGTGCCATCCCTGGGAAGGGTGAAGTATGCCATCCATGGGAAACAGAAGTGCGTCTTTCCCGGAACTCAGAATGTGCCATCCCTTTTAAAAGGACTGAGGGGGGTGCTATCCCTGGGAAGACAGAAGTGTGCCATCCCATTGAAGACAGAAATGTGCTATCCTCAGGAAGACAGAAGTGTGCCATCCCAGGGAAGACAGAAGTGTGCCTTCCTGGGATGACAGAAGTGTGCCATCTCAGGGAAGACAGAAATGTGACATCCCGGGGTTTTGAAAAGAAGTGTGCCATTACTGCGAAGACAGAAATGTGCCATCCCTGGGAAGACAGAAGTATGCCATACCGGGGAAGACAGATGTGTGACATCCCTTGCTTGACAGAAGTATGCCATCAATGGTTAGACAGAAGTGTACCATCATAGGGAAGACAGAAATGTGCCATCATAGGGAAGGCGGAAGTGTGCCATCCCATCGATGGCAGAAGTGTGCCACCCCATTGAAGACAGAAGTTTGATATCCCAGGGAAGACAGATGAGTGCCATCCCAAGGAAGACCGAAGTGTGCCATCCCGTGGAAGACAGAAGTGTGCCATCCCAGGGAAGACAGAAGTGTGCCATCCCTGGGAAGACAGAAGTGTGCCATCGCTGGGAAAACAGAAGTGTGCCACACAACAGAAGACAGAAGTGTGCCACACCACAGAAGACAGAAGTGTGCCATCCGAAAGAACACAGAAGTGTGCCGTCCCAGGGAAGACAGAAGTGTGTTATCCCAGGGGAAGCCGAAGTGGGGCCATCCAAGGGAAAGAGAAATGCGCCATCACAGGGAAGATAAAAGTTTGCCATCCCAGGGAATGCAGAAGTGTGCCTCCCTGGGAAGGCAGAAGTCTACCATCCCTTGAATAAGACAAGTTTGCCATCCGTGTGAAGACAGCAATGTCAACCATTGGAAGACAGGAGTGTGCCATCCCAGGGAAGGCTGATGTGTTTCCATCCCCGGGGAAGACAGAAGTGCGCTATTCCTGAAAGGACGTAAGTGTGCCATCCCGGGGAAGACAGAAGTGTGACATCCCAGGGAAACAAAAATGTGCCATCCTAGAGAAGACAGAAGTGTGACATCCCTGGGAAGTCAGAAGTGGGGCCATAACAGGGAAGTCAGAAGTCTGCCATCCCAGGGAAGACAGAAGTGTGCCATCCATGGTACACTGAAGTGTGCCATCCCAGGGAAGACAGAAGTGTACATCCCAGGGAAAAACAATAGTGTTCCATCCTGGGGAAAGTCAGGAAATGTGCCATCCGTTGAAAACGAAGTGTGCTTATCAGGGAAGACGTAAGTGTAGCCATCTCAGGGAGACAAAGTGTGCCATCATAGGGAAGACAAAGTATCCCATCCCAGGGAAGGCGTTAAGTGTGCCATCACTGGGAAGGAAGAAGTGTGATATCCCAAGAAGGCAGAGTGTGTCATCCCAGCAGAGACAATAAGTGTGCCATCCCAGGGAAGACATAAGTGGGCCACCCAAGGAGACAGAAAAGTGGTGCCATCCCTGGGAAGACAAAAGTGTGCCAAACCCGGGGAAAACGTTAAAAGTGCAATCCCGGGGAAAAGACAGAAGTGTCCCAAATCCCAGTGGAGACATTAAGTGGCCCCATCCCTGGGAAGACAGAAGTGTGCCATCCCACGGGAGACAGGAAGTGTGCCATCCCTGGGAAGGCAAGAACCCCTCCCATCCCAGGCAGACAGAAAGTGTGCCATCCCTTTGAGACAGAAGTGACCCATCCCAGGGAAAAACAGAAATGTTCCATCCGGGGAAACAGTATGGCCTATCCCGGGGAAGAGAGAAGTGTGCCATCCCAGGGAAGATGAAGTGTGAAAATCCTTGGGGAAGACAGAAGTATGCCATCCCAAGGGAAGACAGAAGTGTGCCCTCCCAACGAAGTCAGAAGTGTGCATCCCAGAGAAGACAAAAATGTGCCATCCCTGGAAAAACGGAAGCGTGCCATCCTTGGGAAGGACAGAAGTTTGGCTTTCCCGGGGAAACAGAAGTGTGCCACCCCGGGTTTAAAGACAGAAGTGTGACATCCATGGGAAGACAGAAGTGTGCCATCCCAGGAAGACAGAAGTGTGCCAGTTCCAGGGAAGACAGGATGTGTGCCACCCCAGAAAAAACAAAGTGAGCCATCCCACGGAGACAGAAGTATACAAATCCCGGGGAAGACAGAAGTGTGCCATCCCAGGGAAGACAGAAGTGTGCCATCCCAAGGAAGACAAAATTGGTGCTATCCCAGAGAAGACGGAAATGTGCCATCCCTGGAAGACTGAAGTGTGCCATCCAAGGAAGACAGATGTGTGCCATCCCAGGGAAGACAGAAGTGCCCCATCCCTGGAGACAAAAGTGTTTCCAAACCCTGAAAGACAGAATGTGACTTCCCGGGGGAAAGCCCAAAGTTTGCCACCCCAGGGAAGACAAATGTGGCCATTCCAGGGAAGTCAGAAGTGTGCCATCCCTAGAAAGACAGAAGTGTGACATCCCACGGGAAACTGAAGTATTCATTCCCCCTTGAAGACAGAATTTGTGACTATCATGGAAGACAGAAGTGTGCCAAAACCATGGAAGACAGGATGTGTGCCATTCCAGGAAAGACAGGAGTGTTCATCCCAGGGAAAGGGGAAGAGTGGCCATCCTTGGGAAAGGCAGAAGTGTGCAATCCCTGGAAAGCCAGAAGTTTGCCATCCCAAGGAAGCAAGAAGTGTGCTATCCAGGAAGACAGAAATTTTCCATCCGGGAAAAGACAGAAGCGTGCCATCCCTGGAAAGACAAAGTGTGCCATCCAAGGGAAGACAAAAGTGTGCAGTCACAGGGAAGACATAAGTGTGCCATTCTTGGAGGGACAGGAGTGTGTTCATCCCTAGAAGACGAAGTGTGCCATTCCATGGAGACTGAACGTGTGCCATTACTGGGAAGACAGAGCGTGCCGCCATTCCCTGGAGACAGAAGTGTGCCACCGTTGGGAAAACAGAAGTGTCCCACACAACAGAAGACGAAGTGTGCCACCCCAAAAAAAACAAAATGGGGGCCGTCCGGGGGGAAGACAGAAGTTGTTATTCCGGGGGAAGACGAAGGTGCCACCAAAGGGAAAAGAGAAAAAATGCGCCTACGGGGAAGAAAAAATTTTCCCACCCCAGGGAAGGAGAAGTATGCCATCCCTGGGAAGGCAAAAAGCTCCATCCCTTGATAAGACAAGTTTGCCATCCTGGGAAGACAGCTGTGCAATCATTGGGAAAGACGGGAGTGTGCCATCCGGAAAGGTGATGGTTCCACCCCGGGGGGAAGCAGAGTGCGTTTTCCCGGGAAAAGAGGGAAAGTTTTCCCATCCCGGGAAGACAGAAGGGGAAATCCGGGGGAAACAGAAATGTGCCATCCTAGAGAAGCAGAAGTGTACACCGCGAAGAAGAGTGTGCCAAAACGGGGAAGTCAGAAGTCTGCCATCCCAGGAAGACAAAGTGTCCCATCCATTGGGTACCTGAGTGTGCCCCCCCGGGGAAGACAAAAAGTGTGACATCCCAGGGAAAAAGACAGTAGTGTTCCTCCTGGAAGTAAAAATGGCCACCCTTTTTTGGAAACAAAAAGTGTGCAATCCAGGGAAGAGAAAGTGTACCATCTCAGGGGGGACAGGCGAGCCATCATGGGAAAGACAAATGATTTCCCATCCAGAAAAGGGGCGTAAGTGTGCCATCACGGGGAAAGGAAGAAGTGTGTATCCAAGGGAAAAGGCAGAAGTGTTCATCCCGGGGAAGGGAAATAAGTGTGCCATCCCAGAGGAACAGAAAATGTCCCATCCCGGGAAAAGACAAAAAGGTCCCTTTCCCCGGGGGAGACTTTTAAAAGTGCCACCCAGGGAAACAGAAGTGTGTACCCCGCGGGGGACATTAAGTGTGCCATCCGGGAAGACAAAAAGTGTGCCTCCCGAGGGACGAAAAGTGTCCCAACAGGGGAAGAAAAAAAGTGTGCCATTCAGGGGAGATTTTAAAAAAAGGCCACCCCAGGGAAGACAAAAGTGTCCCATCCCAGTGGGACTTTAAAGGGGGCCACCCCTGGGAAGACAGAAGTGTCCCATCCCAGGGGAGGGAAGTTTTTGCCATCCCTGGGAAGGAGACCCTCCCACGCAGGCGAGACGGGAAGGTCCCACCCCTGGGGACAGAAGTGGCCATCCCGGGGAAGCGAAATGTTCCTCCCTGGGAAGACAGTAGTGTGCTTCCCATGGAAGAGGAAGTGTGCCACCCCAGGGAAGATGGAAGTGTGCAATCCCTGGGAAGTCAGAAGTATCCATCCCGGGAAAGCAGAAGTGTGCCACCAAAAGGAAGTCAGAGGTGTATCTCAGAAAAAGACAGAAATGTGCCACCCCTGTAAAGAGGAAAAGTGTGCCACCCTTTGGGAAGAGAGAAGTTTCCCTTCCCGGGGACAGAAAGTGTCCATCCCTGGTTAGACAGAAGTGTTCATCCATGGGGGAAACAAAAGTGTGCCATCCCAGGGAAGCAGGAAGTGTTTTTGTTCCGGGGGAAGACGGATGGTGCCACCCTAAAAAAAAAAACAAAAAGTACCACCCCAGCGGAGACAAAATTTTAAAACTATCCCTGAGAAGACGGGTGCCAACCGGGGAAGAGAGAAGTGTGCCACCCCAAGGAAGACAGAAGTGTGCTACCCCAGAAAAGACAGAAGTGTGCCATCCCGGGGAAGACGGAAGTGTGCGTTCTAGGGAAGACATGATGTGTGCCCCATGAAAAAAAAAAAGTGAGCCCCCCAGCGGAGACAGAATTTACTATCCTGGAAGACTGAAAAGGG